>JAKVQX010000054.1:0-42342 GCA_030463015.1 Geotrichum citri-aurantii
AAAGAAAAAAAAACTTTAATTTTGGTTGTCTATCCAAAAAAAGAAAAAGAAAAGAAAGTCCAAAAAAAAGAAAAGAGAGTCTAAAAAAAGAAAAAAAAGTTAAAAAATTTGGAATTTTTCTCTCTGAAAAAGTTTTCCTTGACAAAAATTCCTAAATACTGCCCAAGAGGATGTTACAGACACACAAGATGATCTAGATGACAGAGTTATTAGTCTCTTAACTGCCGAAGACGCTTATTCTGACGACAGTGACGAATTTTATGAAGAGCTTTCTAAACCACCTACATTTAAGGCTTTAGTGTGTTTTTACACTCACGATTTCTTGAAGAACAGCAGGCTGAAGGAAATCAACGCTTTCTAAATGATTTTCTGCACTACGAGCAAGTTTTGTTAGACAAAAACCCCCAAAACCAGCATCAGACTTATGTTTGGAGCTTCTTTTCATTGTAAAGCATTTAATTAGCTACTAAATTGTTGAAATATCAAGCAAAATACTCTATATTCTTACAAAAATTGCTATGTGAAAAACCCTGTTATCTGCAATAACAATGGTTCGCTGATATCGTTTCAGATAACGAGGTATTACTGTACTTATTTTTTTGTGCAAATTAATCAGGCATATCAGATTTATAGTGAGCCCCAGCAAGACCTGATTTGAAAAAAAAAAAAAAGGTTCATATCTTGCTTTCAAGTTTCTTTTCTTCTCCACCATTTACCCCATATTCCATTTTATCTTATTTTTTTCAAACTACAACACAAACACCAAAATAATGACACAGAATATTTTACCTTTGGCTTCCGCATCTTTGCCCATTTTTGCACTTCCAACTTTGACTGTTCTTTTTCCAGGTGTTTCAGTGAGGCTTCAACTTGCTCCTAATGAAACAACGTCTGTTCTTTATCAGTTCAACAAGCTAAGAAAAACAACCGACAAAAACTTACAATCTTTGATAGACAAGCTCAGTAATCTCAATAAGCTAGAAAAACAAAACAACACAAGTCAGCTAATTATTGGTCTTGTTCCTCGCCTGTCCCAGGACACCTCGACTGAAAACTCCTCGTTTTTGACATCTGATGTTCTTGCAGATTCGTCTTACAGTGATGTTAACGAATCTCTCCACCACCATGGTATCATTGCGAGGGTCGTTAAAATTGAAAAGTTGCTTGCTGGCCGCTACCAGATTGTTGTTGAAGGTCTGAGCAGAATTCGCATTGACAAGCTCCATAGTGTTGTTAGTGATGAGTTCAGTAGTATTCAGGCCGAGGTTTCTGTTTTTGCCGATAATGGAGAAAATGGTCTCCTATCCCCGCATGACCAAGATAACCTTGAAGCTCTCAAAACGGTAGCTTTGCAATTGGTAGACCTCATGAACTCGCCCACTAAAAAGGAATCAACACTTACAGGATCACTTATTGTTAAACAGAACATGGTCAAACGCATTGGTGATATGATTAAGCTTACTAAGAGCAGAAGATCTGCTGACGTACTCACTGATATTTTGGCTTCAATTTTACCTCTTGACTTCAAGGACAAACTTACTTTGCTTGACGCTTTCTCATTGTCTGATCGGATCAAGATAACCAGCGAACTTGTTTCTCAACGAGTAAATACTATTAGAGTCACAGACAAAATCAATAAATCTGTCGAAGACAATCTCACAAAGCAACAGAGAGAGTTTATTCTTCGTCAACAACTCAATGCCATTAAGGATGAACTAGGAGAAGGAAAAAGTGATGACAGCAGCATTTCGTCTGGATCTTCACCGAACGACGATGAAGATGAAGAGTTTGAAGAGCTTAAGACTAAACTTACAAAAGCTGATCTGGGTGAAGAAGGCCGCAAGACAGTTCAGAGAGAGCTAAAAAAGCTTAAGCGGATGCATCCAACCCAGACTGAATATCAGGTTTGCCGAAATTACTTGGAAACCCTTTCTGAGATTCCTTGGGGGAAATTTTCCAATGATCACTTACAAGATAATCCGGTTCAACGCGCAAGGGAAATTTTAGATCATGACCACTATGGTCTAGAAAAAGTTAAGAAGCGTTTGCTTGAATACCTTGCTGTTTTACACCTCAAGCAAAAGCGCGAAAACTCCAAAGCCATGGTCAACAGCTCTAACGAGCCTATCCCCCATGTCATGTCTATAGATAAGAGTCCAATTCTTTTACTTGTTGGTCCTCCTGGTGTAGGTAAGACCAGTTTGGCAAAATCTGTTGCCAAAGCCCTTGGTAGACAATTTCATCGCATTAGTCTCGGTGGTGTCAGAGACGAAGCTGAGATTCGAGGTCACCGCAGAACTTACGTTGGTGCCATGCCTGGAGTTTTGGTCCAAGGTCTCAGAAAGGTTGATACCATGAACCCTGTTATTTTGCTAGATGAAATTGACAAGGTCAGTAAAAGCAACTTTCATGGAGATCCCTCTGCTGCCCTATTGGAGGTTTTAGATCCCGAGCAAAACCATACTTTTACTGACCACTATGTTAATTTCCCTGTTGACTTGTCCAAAACCTTGTTTATCGCTACTGCAAATAACATGTATGATATTCCAGATCCACTGCTTGATCGTATGGAGATCATTAATCTAGAAGGTTACACCTACATGGAGAAGAAGCAGATTGCCAGCAACTATCTTTTGCCCAAGCAGATGAACAATAACGGCCTAGAAGCTGACCAACTTGAAGTTGATGACGGGGCGTTGCTCAAAATTATTACTGATTACACGAGAGAAGCTGGTGTCCGTAACCTTGAGCGCGAGATTGGCTCTCTTTGTCGTGGAAAAGCTGTTGAGTATTCTGAGCTGGAAAGCGAGAATCAAGCTGAAAATTATGTCACTTCTGTAAATGCTGATAATGTTCACAAGTACCTTGGCTTAGAGCCTTATCAAGGCGATATTGTCAATGACGATGTTGACATTTACGAAGACAAAATTTCTGGAAAGCAGCTCCGTCGTCACACTTACGGTGTTGTTAACGGCCTTGCCTATATGGGCAGCGGCAATGGAGGTCTGCTTCTATTTGAAGCTACTTCCATGCCTGGAAATGGAAGAATTAAGTACACTGGTCAACTTGGAGCTGTTATATCTGAGTCGGCTGAAATTGCACTTTCTTGGGTACGGGCGAATGCATTTGAGCTAGGTCTGACCAAAAGTGCAGACGTTGACATTGTCGAAAATAAAGACATTCATCTTCACGCTCCTCAAGGCGCAATTCCGAAGGATGGCCCATCTGCTGGTGTTGCCATGACTGTTGCACTAGTTTCTCTTTTTTCTAAGAGGCCGATCCCGAGATACATTGCTATGACTGGCGAGATGACTCTCCGCGGAAAAATTTTGCCTGTTGGTGGAATTAAAGAGAAACTGCTTGGGGCACATATGAGCGGCATCAAGCGGGTTCTGCTTCCATACCACACACGCAAGGTAGTCGAGGAAGAATGTCAGTTTGTTACGGAGCTCAAGGGCTTTGAGATATCGTATGTCAAGTATGTTTGGGATGTGCTGGCAGAAGTGTGGCCTGAGGAAAAGTATCCTATTGTTTTAGAAAACCGTATCTGAGCATATAAATCTTGTTTCTTTATAAATACAACTTTTTTTCAACATCGTACGAATCATACCCATGGATCTATTTGATAAATATATAAATTCTATTTACCATCTAACCGCTAAGAATACCCAAGATGAAAGTCCAGAAGACATTAATGATGCTGTTGAAGGGAACCAGGTACTTTGGATCTAGCCAAAAGAACTGGATGGTCGACACAATTGGCCAGATCAAAAGACTGGTCTTCAACGTTCTAATGTAGATCTGTCTGAAGTACTTGTCTGCATCATGGCCATCCCAGTAAATCATGAAGCTGACAAAAAGAAGGATATTGGTGGGATTGCCGATCAATTGATCACAGCAGATTCTGAGCACTCTCGATGCGACTGTTTCAAAAAGCCTGTCGGTCCACCATTTTGTCCAAATGCCATTAATGACACCCCAACAGTAGTACTTGAGAAGATTAGCGGCTGAGTATTTTCTGTGGACAATTAGCTGCAAAAGTCCTTGCGAGAAACCACAGAGCAAACATGAAATTACGGAGGCTGCGCCTAAACTTGAGATGTTATACCACCGTGGGTAGAAATAGAAACCGGCTCCTAAGGACAAGACCTGGAGAACGACTACCAAGATCAGAATGGCTTGATCTGATTTTTTGCGAGGAGCGTATAAACCACCAGTAGTCAAGTTATCCATCGAGAATAAAATGCTGTCTGAGAATGTTGGTTGTTTTGAAGAGTGATGGTGTTGAAGATAGAGATCGAGTTAAAAAGGAGGGGTGAATGATTTTGATTTCGATGCAGAGACTAAAAATAATTGAAAATAGTTGACACTTCAAAAAAAAAAAAAAATTGCATTCTTTGAAAGTACAGTAAACTCTTTTGTTATTTTATCGTGTGTTTTAACTATCTTTTTTTTTATTTTTTTTTTTATTTTTAAACATTTAGCCTTGTGTATGTTGTGTGTGTACAACAGTTTTAAATTTAGAGGGTAAGGGTCACGTATTCCCTGCGTTTTTCTTTTTGAGTCTCCATGGTGACAATCTGCCTTTCACAGCTTCAACTTCAAGGGTTTTAGTCTTCTGTACGCTTTTTTTTTATTACTTTCTACAACTTTTCAAGATCCAACTAACGCCGCCCACTAGGATTCTTCTAACCCTTTCTCGAATGAATATTATACCACGCTCCGACCGGTAGCCCAACACTTTTAGTTAAACTTTCAGTGAGTACATACGTATACCACGCTCTCTCCGCCTGACACTCGTCTACCTAAAATTTCTCTTTACTAACACAAAAGTGCTTTAAAAGGTATCTAATTCCATGAGCCTTCATACTGATCAAAAAGCAAACAAAGATTCTGACGAACGGCGTACCAAGCCAAGTCTCACGCTGCCTTCTGTGGTCACGAACAGGTCTTTATCCCTGTCTTCACCTACTCGCTTGTCGCCCAACTCCTTCACTGCTTCTTCGTCAAGTTACTTTGCACTAAAATCGCCTCTTCAAAACTGCATAAACAACAGCAGCGGTAACAATACATTGACCACCACGGCCTCACGGACATCTTCTCCTTTTTCAGATGCTAGTGAAAGAAGGTCAATTTCAAATGATCTTGTAATGACCCCCGCGCTCTATCAGCGTCAACTATACTCCCAACACCATCAACAATGCCAGAGTCCCCAGCCAAACCCACTACAGCATCAACAGCAGCCCGATATTCCCTCGATTCCGGGGTACAGCACGTTATTACCTATTTATCCACACTATGATTCCAGTATTAGTATGTATAGATCAACCAGAACGGCGACAAACAAGCCCGTTCTTGTCAAAGTATCTACCAGAGGCTCTCTCGAGGATCTTACAAGAATTCGACATGAATGGAGCGTAGTTTTTCCGATACAAGAAGAGGAGAAAAAAAATAACAAAAAGGAAGGCATCGTATTTCCCTCACTTGACAACATCAAAGGCATTTTACGTCCAGACTCCTGCATGCGGCTGGGATCCAGCGCTAATATTGTTGTTCTTACCTTTCCAGATAGAAACTTGGTAACTCTTAGAGAAAAATATATCAACTCTTCCGTGTCTAAAGTGGATGATTACAACTCTTCTTCGCCAGCTTCAATAACTCGGTCGCCGTCTGAACTCAATGACATTATCAAAATTATTATAAGTGTTTTGCGCACATTGGAGCAAGTTCATTCCAGAAACATTACACACAACGGGTTAACCTCGTCTGCAATATTGACAAACAATGAAAACAAAACTTTTCTTTCTGGTTGGGATTTTAGCTTTCCTCTTAAGGCTGAAGATACGTCGCGAGGCTACCGTAAAACTCATTTGACGCAAATTGCAGATTATCTTGGCTATGTCTCACCAGAAAATACCGGTCTAACCAACAGGCTTGTCGATTTTCGATCCGACTTTTATAGCATTGGATGTATACTATATGAGCTAGTAGTGGGATTTCTTCCATTTAGATCTATCGACCCTTCAGAACTGTCTAGAATGCAGGTTCTTCGAAATCCTGTTTTTCCATCAATGCTTGGTTCGTGGATCCCAGAGGCCCTTTCAGCAATTATTATGAAGCTTCTGGAAAAAAACGCTGATGACCGGTACCAAACCATTAAGATTCTGATTTCAGACTTGAATGTGGTGTCGCAAAGCTTGCGATCTGGTGAACCTGTGGACGAGGACTTTGTCCCCGCAGCCAACCCTAGAGTATCTCCCGTTTTTCTTATGTCTCAAGGGCTCCATGGCCGCGACTCAGAGTTGACTGTTTTGAGATCCTGCTATAACCGAACCGAAGAAAGAGGCTTCCAGTTCATTTTTTGTCTCGGTGAACCTGGTTCTGGTAAAACTAGGCTGATAAATGAGTTAGAAAGAACGTCCATTTCACGTAACACTTTTTTCTGTGTCTCCAAATATGATCCTTACCTGCGGGGATCCCCATTCTACAGTATTGTGACTGTGCTTAAAGACGTAGTCCACCAAATTTTATCTGGTTCTGTGCTCTCGATCACCCAATGGCGTGACAACATCATCACAAATCTCAAGGTCGACTTGGGAGTCTTGTTTGACCACATCCCTGAGCTCAAAGACCTGCTTGGTCACGACTATGTGAAACTATTGCCACAACCTAAACGACTGGGACCAGTTCCACGCGAACTAAGATTTAAATATGTTGTGAAAAGCTTATTCGCCTTGTTTGGCGGATATGGTCTGACTATATTTCTAGATGACATTCAATGGTGCCCTCAAACGGAGCTGGGGCTTTTCCGAGAACTTGCGACGTTTACTAAAGAAAACAGTACTTCTGACATTCATATTACATTTGTCTGCGCGTCAACGCTAGAGAACAAGCGATACCAGGAACTTGTGAGATTATCTAAAGATTTGAACTTGTACCATGAAGAAATCAGGTTGTCGCCTCTGTCATATGATGCTGTCGAAGAGATAATTTGCAGTACTTTAACAGCGAAGAGCTCTTCAAGTCGACGATTTACTAAGTGTTTCAAAAAGAATGATTTGGTGTTGTCCACTTTGTCTGTTTCCTCATACGAAACTGTTGATCTTCAAGTTACCTCTCTATCCCAGATTGTGTACAAAGTCACCAATGGTAATCCTCTATTCGTCAACTTATTGCTCAAGTACATGCAAGAGCTCAATTACATTTATTACGACAAGTCAAATAGAGTAACAGGCAGTAAATGGAAGGTCAACTTTGAACTGTTCGATATTAAAGACATTCCAGTATCAGTCACAGACGTTGTCATAATAACTGTCAAAAGTCTCCCACCAAACACCTTTAACATTTTAAAGTATGCCGCTTGTATTTGCAGTAATTCTTTCACGCTAGAAGATTTAGCTGTCAGTGCCAATGTGTCATTTTCAGATGCTGCAAATGCTCTGCATCATGCGCTCAACTTGCAACTAATTTTACCTACCACTATCCATTACAAGTTTCCGTTCAGAGACCCTGTTGGAACAACCAACGTGGAGCTATATGATGAAGAGGTCAGACGAGTAGCCGCGGCTTCTACTTACCGATTTTACCACGATTTAGTTCAACAAGCAGTTTACTCACTGATTGAGGAGGACGAGGCTCTCGAAACCCATAGGTTAATTGGAATGCGGCTACTGGGAAATGACCCTAGCAAACCGCAAACGACATACAAAATAATTGAAATAGCAAGCCAGCTGAAAAATGCTATTCCAATTGTGACAGAAAAGGAACGATCAATTTACATCAATCTAAACATTCGGGCTGGAGATGAAGTATATGCCATGTCAGACTTCGACATGGCGCACCGTTATTTTGACACTGCTAGACAATTGTTGCCAGATGACTATACTGACTCTCAACCTGAGTTTGCCAGGCACATTTTCTTGACATTAGTGGAATTGCAGTATAATCGAAAGAACTACACGGCCTGTTTAAAACTTATTGAAGAAACGCTACCAAAGTTTCCAGCAAGTATAGATAAGGCTGCATTGCTGCGGACAAAGACAAAAGCTGAGCATGGGCTGGGAAAGCCACTGCAAGCTATCTCAACGGGTATTCAAGCGTTGAAACTTCTTGGTATTAATATAGAAGAGAGTGAAGAATGGAACAACAATCATTACGCAGAGTTAAGACATAGCATACCACTCTCTGTGAGCGAGATTCGTGAGCTAATTAACAAAAAACCTTGCGAGGATCCGGCCATAATTCTTGTTCAAGAAATTATTTCTATAATGATTGTACCATTGATACTTTCTTCCCGGCCCTGCATGTTTAGATCTCTTATCTACACTTCGGTAGTAACATTTCTCGACTACGGTCCAACAGCATCATGCGCTTTTTCGTTGCTGTCTCTAGCTTCGCTTTTTCAACGCGCAGGTGATGGAAACAATTTGATGCGAGCTTACGAGTATTCCAAACTGGCTATCTTAACCTTGGAAAACGACTCAGCTGTCGGCCTTGACTTTGGCATCAATATTTATGAGTATTATGCTTTAACATTAGCCGCATATTTCGAGCCCATGTCGGAGGTTGTTAGATACTACGACCTGGTGTTATCGTCTGGACAGACGTTTGAACATCATAGCGGAATGTTGAGTTTGTCATAGTGAGTCTTTGACTATTTCTTTTTTTTTTTTGTTGTTTACATGTTTCTTTAACTAACCTTTTGTTTTTTTAGTGATTTGCGTCCCATCTGCAAGTTTTTGGCTGGAGAACCGCTCGTTAAAGTCCACGAGTACTTTAAGCGCATGCGGCCTGTTTTTATTGATAACAAAGACGAGACTGGTAACCTATGGATTCAACTTCACTCACAAGCCGTTGCTAACTTCATAAATACTGGAAATGCTGATGTGTCCAACCTCCAAGGCCAGTATCTCAGTAAAAGTAATTGCGAAGTGATTTTGGAGTCTACCAACAAAGAGTTGAAATATGCCTACTATGTGGTAAAGCTTTGTCTTGCTGTAATTCACCGCAATAAGTACGCTGCTGGCGATATCATCTCTAATCACCTGCCCAGTTTGATAGACAGTGTTCCCATCACTCTTTACCATGTCTTTGTTACGTTCTTTGGTGCTCTTGCTATTATTGATATGGACTCGCCATCAGATAAGGATGAGGAAATGCTGCACCACTTCGTTAGAGACTTGGAAGACTGGTCTAAAACTAATCCGACTATGTTCTCTAATAAGCACCTTTTGATGAAAGCAGAAATGACGAAAAACTCAGTCAATAGTATCATAACTTTAGACACCTACGAAGAAGCAATTAAGATTTCTTTGGAATGTGGCTTGGTCCACGAGGCTGCAATCATTAATGAGCGTTGCGGCGACTATTTGCAAATTCATTCCAAGAAGCGCAGTTTGGTGTACTTGAAGGAGTCTTGCCGATTGTATACTATCTGGGGGGCCCACAACCGCGTAGGCCAACTGACCGCTAAGTACCCTGAACTAAAAGCCGCACAGATTTACGAAATGCCTAGGCTGAATCAGTCGTCTCTTGAGCTAAGTGTTGATAGCATGTCTCGGCAGAACCGGAATTTGAGTACCGGCAATTCTGGTTCTAGTAATGCTTTGGCAAGCAATCCCACTGGCGTCAGCGGCAACAGCAAAAGCAATGTTACTCAAAACTCGTCACCTTTGCGCTGGATTCTATCGAACCTGTTTCAAGAGGACAGCACTGAGGAAGAGCAGTTTGAATCACTCCAACAGTTGTCAATTGCTGGACAAGAAAACGAATTTACAGTTCCATCTGTTTCTAACGAGCGTAGCAGTAAGCTTGGCGATTCTGGTACTGAAATGAAAATGGCGCTGCAGGCATGTTTGGAGATTTCTGAGGCTATTGAAATGGACTCGGTCATTTTGAAGCTTGTTCAAAGTGTTATGAAGACTTCTGGTGCAGATTACTGTGTGTTCATATCTGTTGATGAGGACTCTGAACTTTACGTCGATGCGGTGGCAATGCTGAATGGAATCAGTATGACCAATCATGTGTCGTTATACACTCGTTCAGATGTACCACTGTCTGTCGTGTATCAAGTTATTAGTTCTGGAACTCTTTTGTCAAATCAAGCAGATCCGAGGCAGTTTGACTCTATCTATGGTCGCGATCACTATTTTCAGAACCGACGTTCGCAATCAATCCTTTGCATGCCTATTCAAAATCAAATCAAGACGGTGGGCGTGCTGTATCTTGAACACCAGAGTTTACCGGCGATTTTCAACCAAGCTAGGGTTGAGTTGTTAGATCTTTACTGCATGCAAGCAGCAGTCAGTTTGGAAAAGGCAAGGCTATACCACCAAATGGATCTTGCAAAGAAAGCTGCAGAAGATGCTACTGCTGAAAAAGCAAGCTTTCTTGCAAATATGTCTCATGAAATTCGCACGCCATTCAACGCTTTGTTATCTTGTTCAGTTTTTCTTTTGGATACTACACTAAGCGAGGTGCAACGAGAATATGTTGAAATCATTCGAAGCTCGGCCATGCTTACATTAAATATTATTGACGCTATTTTGGCATTTTCAAAGATTGAGCATGGATCTATTACGCTTGACAATTCTCCGTTCTCGCTGCGTGAGTGCGTCGAAAGTGCTATTCAACTTGTTGCTGAGCCTGCTGCTACTAAAGACCTTGAGCTAGTTCATCTCAACAAGTGTGGTGAGATTGATATAATTTATGGTGATGTAACCCGAGTTCGCCAGATTATAATTAACCTGGTCGGTAACGCTGTCAAGTTTACTTCTAAGGGTCACATCGTGGTCGAAACACACGCCGAAAAGGTCTCATCTGATAATCGCTACGAATTTGTAATTTCGGTCAAAGACACAGGTATCGGTATTCCCAAGAATGCAAAGAACAAGATTTTCCGGGCATTTAGCCAGGTTGACGGCTCTTCTCGCAGAGTCTACGGTGGCTCTGGCTTGGGTCTGGCTATTTCTAAAAAACTAGCCGAGCTGATGGGTGGTAGTCTATCTTTTGAAAGCGACGACAATCAGGGAACGACATTTTGGTTTGATCTAGTTGCTGTCGCAAAGATTGTAAAGGAACCCTTTCTGTCACATTTGCTCTACAAAGGTGAAAAGTGTTTAGTGGCTGATCACCACGAGACTGCCAGAGAAGCTCTGCAGACAGAGCTGGAGCATCTTGGATTTGAAGTTGATTTATGCACCAAAGACCAGGTTGTCAGCTTAGTTTGCGACAAGCCGAAAGGATTTTACTCACTAGTGTTTATTGATGCAAAACTGATGTCACTTGAGTGCGAGGAATCAATCAAGATCAAGGAGTATAGCCAGCAGACCCAAATTATTTATCTCACCATTTTTGGCTCGTCACTGCCGCCAGATAGTGATAAGAAGGGCATTTCAGCGATTTTGATGCGGCCTGCCCAGCGAAGTCGGTTGACACAGATTATAAAAAGTATCCTCCACTCGTCGTGGAATGCCAGCGAGCAGGCCGAGTCTGCTACAAAAACGCAGGACAAGGGCATTATCAGTTCATTGGCAATCCAACACCCACTTAAAATTCTCCTTGCTGAGGACAATCCGATCAACACCCGTGTGGCACTACAGCATCTGAAGAGAATGGGTTACCAAGCTGACCACGCCAAGGATGGCGTTGAGGTTTTAGCCAAGTGCGCCAACGAGATTGAAAGGGGAGAGCCAATGTATGACTGCGTGCTAATGGATATTCAAATGCCACGGAAGGACGGAATTGCCGCAGCGCAGGAGCTTAACGAGCTATATAGTGAGTCAAGCAATGTTGTGGACAGCCAGGGTTTCCGGGTGCTGGCGCCATCAATTATCGCGTTAACCGCCAATGCTGTGGGCGAGGACCGCCAAAAATGCCTGAACTCAGGAATGGTCAACTACATTGCCAAACCTATTCTTCCGGCTGATCTAGCGGCCGTGCTCATGGGGGTGGTGCCCCTAAAGGAACGCAGAAGAAACTTTTAATCTTTTTTTTTCTTTTTTTTTTTTTCAATATCATCTAATGTTTATTATAACTACATTTGGACTTTTTACATAGATAGAAAATCAGATTTTTGTCCTTACATCATAACAGTTACACATAAAATAATAAAAACAAAAGATATACAAAGAAAACATTAATTCAGAAACATTTGTCTTTAAGAGACTCTCAAAGTAGCGCTCTCAACGCGCGCAAGTGGTTTCTGCATTCGATGGCGCCGAATTCCCCATGAATTGATTCATGTGTCAAGGGAAACCTGAATTACATAAAAAAACCCGATAGGTCGATACCAGAAATTGACAATCAGTAAAACCTTAACAAGCTGCTCTGATCAAGCGAACCATCAGCAAAGAATTTGCGGTAATGAATATGAGAACTTGACTACCGCTCCGAGGCCCCTCTTGGTATCAAGTAGGACTTTTGGATCAAGTCTCCGGGGAGACTTTTTCTCAAAAATAGCGTGCTCTTCAGGATGAAAAGGGCTCTCTTTGAGAATGTGTTTAACTGTTTCCAGCTGGCCACATTCGCAGGTATGATCTCGCTCGGTATTGGACCTCATTTGAAAAAAAAAAAATTCCAAACGCGCCATGACCTGTTCGTAGTTGAAACAACTTGCTAAAAGTTTGACGAGGCAAAGTTTTCATGAAGAATTTCAGTAGATTGGGGTCCTTGCTGCCAGACAACTCTCTTTGGGGACTGTTAAATTTTTTTCAAATAATTTTAGTTGATTATTTCAAATATTGATTTATGTACATTATTCATGGCTTTTTTAAATACTGCTATTGTGTTATTAGCAGTTAAAAGATCATCATTTTTGCGTGCGTGTGTTTGTGTGTGCATTTTGTGAAGAGCGGCGCCAACGGATGTGGAAAAAAAAAATCCGGTCTTAGGGTAAGGCTGGATCATGAAAATAGCCTCAAAAAGAAAGGTATTTTTGATGGAAAAAAAAAATTGTTAAACAGTTAATTAATCCGAAATCAGCCGTATATCTTTCTTTTTTTTTCTTCCTATTTTGTTTTCTTTGAGTCATTGAGAGAATGATAGGAGTTAAAAAAATTCTAATTCACAATAGATAGCTAAGGCCAGAGATAGTCCTCAAAAAAAAAAAAAGGTACCTCTATTGCAAATGACCTTTTATTAATACCATAAAATCACATGCTGCCGCTACCGCCTGACATGCCCGGCATGGTTGCCCGTAACAGGCTCTCAATCAAGGACTTTTGCATCTGGAGCAACCCGTCACGGTATGACTTGTTGAGAACGTCAATCTTTTTATCAAGGTAGTCAATCTTGGATTCAATGCTACGGAGGCTAGATTTGCACTCGACCACGTCGCCTAGCAAGGTGGCAAGCGTTTCACTTAGGGCTTTGAGTTGACGCGGATTACCCTTGCCGGCGCTGACCTGGTTCGCAGTCATTGAGTTAATGTGTCGGCCCAGCACATCCATTGTCTTTGTAAGCGAGCTCAGCACCAGCGGGTCGAGACCAATGAGCTCGCTGCTGCTAGTAGTATCGGTGGTGGCAGGAATAGCACTGTCGGCAGTGGCAGGGTTGGCGGTGGTGGTGGTAGCTGTCGTGGAGTTCGCGGTGTCAGCATTCGGCTCAAAGTGGGTTTGGCTGCTGGTTCTAAAAGTGGATTGCACAGTCCGGAATGAGGATACACCTGCTCCAGATGGTAATGACGCTCGCTTGCGTGTAGCGTGATGACTGGAACGCACCGTCGGCGCAGTCGCAGGATGCACTTCCGGCTGAGCAGGTGCCGGTTCTGTGGACTCAGTTATCACCGTGTCTTCTTCATCACCAATTAAAGAGCGTGGCGCCGCAACTTCTCCTTCCTCTTCTGGTTCTTGTTCGTCCTCCTGTTCTTCATTATCCTCGCCTTCATTCTGATTATCTGGGTTATCACTACTGCTCGAGGGTCTTTTAGTTTTGCCGTTTGTTGAGGGAGCGGGAGTTTTCGACTGAGCGACATGATCCTCAAGGGCCGCTATGGTTTTGAGTAGCAATTCCTCGTGTGGCGCCAGCCGCAGGCCAGATTTGGTGTGTGTTTGCGCCTTCTTGTATGCAAAAAATAGTTTGTTTTTAATCATGAGCTCGTCAATGCCCTTCATGTGGGGCGGGTACGCCTCGGCGGAAATGAACGCGCGCATTAGCTTGAACTTGGATGTGTAGAGCACCTTACTCTCCTCTACAAATTCAATCAGAGCCTGACATAACAGGGCGAGTTGGTGGTTGCTTTCCCCGTTTGTCATGCCCTTCCAGCGGAACGGCGTAGGTAAGTTGGGCGGCACGTCGGAGTTTTGTGCTGACGGCACGGCACCAGCGGCCGCTGCCACTGCTGCATTATCATCCTCTTCGTCCACCAAAGACGCGGCGGCAGCAGCAGCAGCAGCAGCAGCAGCGGCGGCGGTGGTTGGTCCTGAGGACACACTGCTTTCTTGGCCCGGAGCGCCTGCACCCGTCAAAGTTTGGAATGTGCTGTGACCTGTTTGTAGCTCCTCTGTTGACACTGCGTACGGCCGTTTTTGGGGTCGATTAGCCGGCATGTACGTGCGGATATTATCTAACGTGATTTCGCGCTTTTTCGAGCCCCGTGTCCGTGTGGCTTGCTGGTGGTGGTCCTCGGATGATTCTGTCGCTATGGTCATGATAACGCGTTGTTGCTTAAGAGAATTGAAAAAAAAAAAATTTAAAAAATTCAAGTAAAATAAATAAGATTAGAATAAATTTTGAGTGTGGAAAATCGAGTAATTGAAATTTTGATCAAAGTGTGCGTTCACTTCTAGATTGTCCGTCGCAGTAAAAAAAAAATTGAATGAAAAAAAATTTCGATTAAAAATTTTTGAAATTTTTATTAATTGAAATTCTGCTTTGTTCTCCACTTGATTAAATTGAAAAAAAAATTGGAAGCTTTTTTCAGTCGTTTTTGTCGTTTTTGCTGTTGTAGATATGGATGATAAAAATCTCTTGAACTGTTTCTATTGTCGTTACAACAGGAAGATGTAGTATCAATGAAAGAAAAGATTGAGACATAAAAGGGAAAAAAAGAAAAAAATAAAATAAAAATTTTAATTAAATTAAAAATGTATGAGTGTGTTCCGAAAAAAAATTAATCAAAAAAAAATCCAACAAAAAGTGTCCTAAATAGGTAATTTTGCAGCACTTTTTAAGTCTTTTTGCAAAAAGTAACCGAGGATTCGTTTAAAAAGACAGCTTGTTTCTGATCAGTCGATTTGATAAAAGCCTGATTGGCCAATTTAGGAAATACTATTTTTTTATTCATGTAGAATTACGCAAGAAAAGATAACATGAAAAAAAAAAAAGGTGAAACATATAAAAGCTGTTTGTCAGAATTATAAATACCGCTAACTTGTTTTAATTTTTGTTTTCTTTAAAGGTTTTTATAGAATAATCACAATTGTTTCAATCATCGTGATATCATTTCAAAGAAAAAGCTTATGATTTGGTTTGGAGGGCTTTAAAAATAAAACAGACCGTAGTTGACAATAGCTTTGTAAACCATTTTAAAAAATTTACAAAGAAGAGAGGGCATTTTTTTTAATTTTTTTAATGATCATTAGGCATTATTTATCGAGGATAACGTTGCTGCAAAATTGAATAGTATTATATTTTCTTCTAGATTCTAAAATATTAGTAATTGAAAAGTGCATGGTTTTAATTGTTAATCATTCTGGCTTTTAAGATAATGTCGTATTTGTGATGCTAAACTTACTAGAATGCTCAATTGTTTTTGTTAATTTTTTAAGCATAGAGATATCATATCCTTTTTTTGTTTCTTTTAAATTAATAATTTTTAAATTTTTTGAAACGATTTATATTAGACACACCGCTACTATGACAAGGGGTCACTTCCCATTTTTAAGTTTTTTTTTTTTTTTTTGAAGCTTGTCTAGATCTGTTCCAGGGCTTTTATACTGTGCATGTAAAAGATTAAATGCGGAGAGCCTCCCATAATTTAGTGGTAGCATTAATCTTATCTTCCTTATGTTGATATTCAGGTTCAGTACCCATCACAGTATCTACACAAGATTCAAAAAAAAATTTTAATGACATCGGCACTAATGATACATTTTGTGCCAACGAACCTTTTTTTTTTTTGGAATTTTGAGATAGTTTTGTTTTTGTTTTTTTTTTTTGTTTATTTAGTTCAGGAACAACTTAGCTTAAATTTTTAATACCGCTTTTTGTTTTTTTTCTTTGCTTTTAGTTCAGGAACAATTAGTGCACACATTCCATATAGATGGAATTTATGGCTAAAAGGATTAGCTCTCAAACTATCAAGTGCCAGAAACGGGTAATTTTCTAAAATTTTGATGATTTAGTAAGATAAGTTTATGATAGTGAATTTCCTTTTTTTTTTTTTTTTGGCAGTAGCATTCGGTATCAAGATATTTCTAAGTTATCGTGTCCTAGTTTACAGTGTGCTCGCAAAAGTACTGAATGTTTGGTTGTGTTTTTTTCCTTTTATTTTCGAGGCGTGAGAGAGTTTTTAACTGATTTTATTTTGTTTCCAGCTCTCTCTTGAATTAAAGACCTGTATCGCCTTTTTTTACAACCCTCAATGCCTCTCCAATCTTCAATGTCTTGAGAAATATAACTTATTTAAAAAAAACACACACACCATAATCGTCACTACAGTGTGTTAGAACAAGTGGAAGGGCGTGGCGGTAAAACCTTGGCAGACTATGCTGTTAAGTTGATCATCAACTGCGTTATGTAGTCAAAAACACATTTTATGAGCCTTTGTGTTGATGCTGTTGTTTTTTTAGTACTTAGAATTTTGGCAAAGTCTTTCTTTCCAAGTCGTAAGTCAGAGACTTATTTTTTTTTCAGTTTTTTTTTTCAAAAAAAATTTTTTTTTTTGGATCGGTACCTGGGCAGGAGAGGGGGCCATTGTGATTTTTGTTTGGCCAGCACCCCCACGTGATCAGTATTACACTATTTTCTTACCGTTTATGTGAGTGGGTAAGATCAATTTAGCCTTAGCTGGTATTTGTCGGTGTATAATATTAATTTAAATTTTTTTTGGAATCTTGTTCAAGCTCTAAATAACTTGATTTTGTACTGTACGTACAAAAAAAAAAAATCAATTTGACACATCTTAAGCCTACCACAAAAATAAATTTACAATGTTATCCAAAAAAAAAAAATTATATTTTAGCTCAAGATAACTACGGTTTTATAATTTCAACTTAATGTAGGTATTGAAAAAAACTCTTTCTTTTTTTTACTAAACCCGAAATTAGTGTGGCTTTAAATCTATCTATAGTCTATTTAATATAAAAATCAAAAAAAAAAAAAATTTAAAAAACAAATTGAACAAAAAAAAACCTATAAATGACGCTTACTAATTTCATCAATGAAGGCAGAAGTCTGAGCGGCAACTCCGGGACACACTGAAACCTGAGGCTTGAACACGTTGTTAAGACGTCATTGAATTTTTTTTTGAATTTTCAATTTTCAACCTTTTTTTTTTTTTTTTTCCTTTCGTATGTCAACCTTTGTAAGGCTTAGGCGTCCATTAACTTGGAAATTTTTCTGTAGTTTATAGACTTAAATTATATATACACAAATTTACTTATGTTGTGTATGTTTATGTTTGAAATTTCGGTTATTTGAGAATGTCCGCTATTTTCCCAAGGCTTGGGCCGCCAAAAAAATTTAACATTTTGAGAAGAATTTCCAAGTTGAAGAATAAAAAATTAAAAAAAACTACTGAATAAATAAAAAGCAAACAGATGTACTAAAGAATAAATAAACACATCATTTAATGCTCGGTATTAGAAACAACACAACGGGTTAAAATCCCGTTTTTTTTTAATCTTTTTTTATTTTTTTTATGTTTATTGCTTTGACTAGCCTTGACACGCACGTTATAAACACATGTCTATACACCTATAACACACAAGAAACAGGAGAAACAAAAAAAAAACTTGAAATTCAATAAAAATTTAAAAAAAATTTATGAGTGAAAGAAAAAGTTGGAATTTGCAATTACCAAAGCACCACTACACGACCCCAGATTTATGATTTTTCCGAATGATATTTGTTGTTTTTTTTTTCTTTTTTCCAACAGATGTTTTTTTTTTTTTTTCCTTTTTTTAAATTTTTTTTGGAATGTTAGTTGAATTCAAAGAAAAAAAAATGAAAAAAAATCAGTCTTAAAAAATCCCTTTTATTTTTTTTCATGATAATAACGGTGATTGACGTGAATAACGTTAAAAAAATTTAAATAGGTTTTTGAATGAAATTGAAATACTTTTTTTTAAAATTTAGTCTAAACCTGTCTAATTTTCTATTGTGATTGTGGTTGATCTTAGTAAAATCCGTTTACTGTTCTCACATTCAAAAAGTTACAACTACACATTCACAAAAAATTGATGTTTTTGTTATCATTCTCATAATTCCATTTTTTTTTTTTTTGTTTTCTTAACTAGATTATTAGCAGCATGTGTACGTGTAGATACTCTCTCTAGTCCACACCTATCAGTAGACATTAACGCCAGTGATGATGGTGGTGGTGGGTAAATTTACCTTAAGTGTGTGTGTGTGACACATTAACCTAACCGATGCCGGCTAACCCGACTGGTCAGGGAAAGGGGTGAGAGTGGGGGCTGGATGGGGGGGAGAGAGAACTATCCAAAAAAAAAAACAACCCATTTCAAGAATAAAAGAGTGTAAAAAAATTTTTTTTAAATGTTGTACGTATGTATGTGTGCATACAATTTTTTTTAGTATTATTAATGTGTGTGTGTGTTTTTTTTTTTTGAACCCCACGCTCAGTATTTTACTTTTTTTTTTTTTTTTTTTTGGTGCAGGCAGATAAGACCTGTAGTATATCCCATACACGCGTGTATGTGTGTGTGTGTCTTAGCTTTTTTTTTAATTTTTTTTTTTCTTGTTCCGATCTATTCTCGTCGCTTCTTCCATCTTTTTCACTCTCTAGTCATTTATATGTAGAAATATACCAACACAAACACACACACACACTCACACGCAAGTTTTTTTCTGTCTCGTTTTCACGCACACAGTCTGGATATTTTAAGTGTGTGTGTAATCAGTAGTTATTTCAATTACCAATTGTCATTTTAATTTTTTTTTTTTTTTACTCATCTCCCTCCTCCCCCGCGTCCAGCGGGTAACTGGTCCATCAGATTATGAAAAAAAAAAAAAAATAACCCAAAAAAATTTTTAATTTAATTTGTTGGATGGCTTAAGAGATCAAAGAGTTTCAACCTCCCTCCTGTCTCTTTCATTTCTTCATGGTTTAATGCCCAAAGTGGGTGTTTACGTTGTTGTTGTTTTTTTCTTTTAAAAAAATTTAAATTTCCGTATTGCCAACACAGGATCGGCTTTTTTAATCTCCTTTGCAACAGCCGTTTTACGCTATTTTTTTTTTTTTCTCTTCGTTTTACTCATTAAAAATTTCATTTCATTAAATGGGTACATAACTTGGGTGTGGGGCTTTTTTTTTTGTCCGAAAAAATTTTATATATATAAATGCTTAGTACTTGAGGTCCTTCTTGAGTCTGTTGGCAACAGCGTCAATGAACTCCTCGGTCAGAACGTAAGAAGATCTGTCGGTCTTGCCGCAGGCAAGAGCCAGATCCTTGGTCATGATGCCATCAACATCAACAGTCTCGAGGGTAGCCTTCTCCAAAGCATCGGCAAAGGCAACGACCTCGGGGGTGTTGTCGATCTTACCTCTCTGGGCAATACCACGGGTCCAGGCAAAGATGGAGGCAATGGAGTTGGTGGAGGTCTCCTTACCCTGCTGGTGCTGTCTGTAATGACGGGTGACAGTACCGTGAGCAGCCTCAGACTCAAAGGTCTCTCCATCAGGAGTAACCAGAACAGAGGTCATGAGACCAAGGGAACCAAAGCCCTGGGCAACAATGTCGGACTGAACATCACCATCGTAGTTCTTCATGGCAATAATGTAACCACCGGAAGACTTGATCATCTGGGCAACCATGTCATCGATGAGACGGTGCTCGTACCAGATACCAGCAGCATCAAAGTCCTTCTTGTAAACGCTGTCGTACAGCTCCTGGAAGATATCCTTGAAGCGACCGTCGTATCTCTTAAGAATGGTGTTCTTGGTAGACATAAACAGGTTCAGCTTCTTCTCAAGAGCGAGCTTGAAAGAAGAGTGGGCAAAACCACGGATGGAGTCATCAGTGTTGTACATGGCAAGGGCAACACCAGAGTCCTTGTAGTCAAAGACCTTGATGCGCTCCTCAGCACCACCGTTGGCGGGCTTGTAGACGAGCTCGACAGAGCCAGCGCCGGGGACAACAAAGTCCTGAGCCTTGTACTGATCACCGTGAGCGTGTCTGCCAATGATAATAGGCTTCTCCCAGCCGGGAACAAGACGGGGAATGCGGGGAATGACAATGGGCTCTCTAAAGACAGTACCGCCAAGAATGTTTCTGATAGTACCGTTAGGGGAAAGCCACATCTTCTTGAGCTTGAACTCCTCAACACGGGCCTCATCGGGGGTGATGGTGGCACACTTAACACCAACCTTGTACTTAAGGATGGCATTGGCGGCGTCAATGGTGACTTGATCGTCGGTCTGGTCACGGTACTCAATGCCCAGATCGTAGTACTTGAGATCGACATCAATGAAGGGAAGGATGAGCTTATCCTTGATGAACTGCCAGATGATTCTGGTCTGCTCGTCACCGTCGAGCTCGACAATGGGTTCTTGAACCTTGATCTTTTGGAAAGTAGCTGAGGACATGGTTGTTAGTTAGATGGAAAGATGCACAAGAAGAAAAAAGGGAAAGGGAGAATAGGAAAAAAAACAAAAAAAAGGAGGAATCAAAACAGTTTATATAATTTTTTCCTTGACAGAAAAGGTCCTTTTTTTTTTTTTTTCTTTTTTCAGTTGTAAGAGAAAGATGATTTTATTTTCGTAATTTAAAAAAAAAAGTTTCAAAGGTTTTGCTGGTTGGAACTTTTAGATTTCTAATTGTCTTTATTTTGAATTGTCGAAAAAAAAAAGAAAATTATGAATATTCACCCTGATAGTGACCGACAAGTGATGATACTAACAGAGATGAAATCTATGACAAATTCACAGACTATGGTAGGTGAAGCAGAATCGTGGAAAAATCTGGAGTTATGAGCGCCAATTTTAATTAAATTGGTGGAGGTATTTTTTTTTTCCAAGGCCAGCATTGCAATAGAAAAGCCACATAGAAGTTCAGCCATGATTATATAAGTCCGTATATTTTTTTTTTTGCTGTTGTAGTTAAATCTGTGAAAGTGTGTGCTTCAAGTTGGCTTTCTGCTGTTGTTTGTACTATTCTAGTGTAGTTGTAAGGCAAATGCTAATCTCAATTTTTTTTTAATAAATGAAAGTGCATGATTGGCTGAAATTGGACTGACTGTGGGGGACACTCAAGGTTGTATCATAACCCTTTAGCTTTGGCTACCACAATCACAAGGGAAAACGCACCAGTAATACCCGATAGCGCGAACCCAAGTCAGTAATCCAATTCAATCGCCTTTGCCTTACCGCTGGCTAATGTCTATGTCGAATCACCACTGTGTTTTGTTGGGTTTACCGCCAAAAATAAAAATTTAAATAAACGCTGAGTGATGCTGCTAGAACTCGGATACCGAGTCGGCTTTTTTTTTTTGGAATTTTTTTTGGGGGGGGAATTAAAAGTATTCTTTTTCTTTTTTAAGCGTTTTTTTATCCAACGGGAATCCGGGTAATTTCCAATACCATGCTTGTTATCATTGAATTGTAAGCGGGCAGAGTCATTGCCGAGAGTGTTGTCTGCAAAATTCAATGGCGTGTATTAAAAAAATTGTTCTTGTCTTTAATCCCGTCAATTTTGTCGCAATCAAGAAACGGCGGTACCGCAGCGATATCGGGTCAAGTTCCGTCAAAAAAAAAACCAAATTAAATTTGATTTTAAATATCTCTCACTCTTTTTCAATTCAAAAGAAATCAAAAAAAAAAAAATTAAAAAGAAAAAGTAGGGGAAAGAAAGAAGGGGAGGGAAAAAACTAAATTGAGTTATTACTTACAACTTGCAGCCTTGTTAAGACTAACTTTTTGAGTATCGGTGACAGATAATTGCTGCATGAGCTGATTCAGACGATTTGACGCAGTTGTATTGGTGTCAGACATATTAAAAATTTAAATGATTTTATTAAAGGCAAAAGAAATTGATGGTAGTGATAATTAAAATCAAAAAAAAAAAAAAAAAGCGAATTAGAAATGAGCAGCAAGGAACTGTTTATTTATGTATTTTTGACATGGGAGTGGTGGTGGTGATGGTGGTTTCAAGCTTCTGAGCTAGCTGATATATATTGTTGCAGGTGAGTGTAGGTTGAGAGTGAAGCAGCAATTACTGATGTAATTTAAAGATCTACTTTTAACTCCGAGTGTTTTAGGCGTTTGTTCGGTCGCAATGTAGTCGCATTTTTGGTACTGGTATGTAGAACCGACGAGGGTGCTGTTGAAGATGGAGAAATTTAGTTTGATAACCGAATGGTGCCGATACTTTTTGCTTTTTGTTGTTACTGGGGCCGAGGAACAAAAATTATTTAAAAAGAATATCTAAGAAATGTTGGCACAAAACATGAAAAAAATGGCTGTAACTTATGACGAGAAAATGGTGTAAAATATACTTGGAAAGAGATGCCTAGAAAAAGTTGATAACAACATCATTCAGTCAATAACAAAGCTCCCGTACTTATTACCGAGGCGCAACGGGCACTAGCAGTGCATTAGCAAAACACAACGAAGCATAATACCATTAAATGGGAGCAGCAAAACAAAAGTAACAATAATCTAGATTAAATAAAATTGAATTAAAATAGATGAGTGCAAAATTCGAAAAATATTTAAAACAAAAAATAAAAAGGATTCTTGGATTTATTTATGTTTATAAAACATGATTTTTTTATTTAAAGAATTTATTTTTCTATTACTGGTGTTGGAAACAATGACTGATAATACCACTACTAAACTGATTTCTGGGGCAAGAGTCACAGAAGGTCTACCGGAATTTCAATTTTTTTTTTTTTTTTTTTGATATACAGTAGCGACCGGCGCATGAAAAAAATCCAGGTCACAAATATTTATAGGTGCAAGTAGCTTAGAATTCAGGACGCTTTTTTTTTGTTTTGGTTTTTTCGAAAATTAACGAAAAAATTTTTTTAACCAAAAGCTAAAATAACAATTTAAATCCCGAGGATTTTCAGTGTTTGAAAAACACATTAAAAGGAGAGTTTACTATGGGGATGGTTTTTTTTTACTAAAGTTTGGCGGGGGAGAAGCATATTGTCATGTGACGCATTTGTTCTGAAACTGTAAAAAGACCCTATAATTGGCCAGGGTTGGGTTATATGCAAAGAAAATTTGGTGGATTGATCACTACCAGTAAGATACCAATGAGCCTTAAGCAGCTAAAAAAAAAAAAAAAAAAACCTGGGGTTGAATCGGTCAATCTCACCGCAAATCCCCTTGTTTTACTCACACTCTATCCACAAATTCCTCAAAGTTTTGTTTATGAATTTTTTTTAAATTTTTCAAGGTTACTTCCGTTGATCCAAAAAAGCCATCGGGTTGTTTTATTTGTTAACATCTAAAGGTTTATCGTGAAAGTCTGACTTTTGTCATTGGACACTTTAACAAATTTCAGGTGCTGTTTTTTTTAAGCGGTGATTATAGAATAACTTTTATTGACAATTGTTAACGAGAACACCTCAAGTGTTAACTTTAAACGCCTAAGCGTGTTAGTAACTATTTCACCTACTATACTATCTTTTCAATTTTAGACGATATTCAGTAACTATTTGTTGATAAGGTTTCACGGTTGTTCGAGTTTTGAGACTGTTTGATATCAAATCTTTATCAGTCAGTCAGTAAATATACTGTATTTAGAATCAAACATTTAACATGAGTCAGAAAATCCCTATTTTTAAGATAGCTTATAAAACTCATTAAAACCCCGACAACAAAACCTGCATTTGTTTCTGATGTGTTAATAAAGTATTTTTGTGCTAAGATGATGACACTATACTTACATTACCTACTAATGCGCAGTTTTTTTTTTTGTTTTTTTTTTGAGAGTTTGAAGGCTCTTTAATTTTTTTTAGCTGAATGAAAAGTAAACTTTTACCAGCCAAAAAGAATTGTTTGTATTTCAAATTTCAATCTGGTGGAAATTCTAGTTTGTAACTCACACTAAGTTGAGGTCTCTTTGTTATGAATTTTATCTTTTAAACAAGCACAGGACTTCGTTCGTGATTGATCTTACTGAAAGATTCTAAATTATAAAACCACTATAGCAAACTCTGGTTTGAATAGTCCAGTTTTCTAGTTTAAAACTTTGCATGAACCATAACGATACGTCTTTTCTTAACAATTCCAATTTCGCAAATGGTCTTTCGTTAGTAGTCAAGTTGAACAGGTTTGGCCAAAGCCGAAAAAAAAAAAAAAAGGTAAAAACTGTAAATTTTTTTCAGATGCTAGAAGTAGGCAAGGAAGTTTATAACTTCTTTAGCTTTATGAAAACAATTTATACTAAACATCAAAATGTTAACTTGATGATCAGTTTTTATTTCTAACAGAGAATTGGTGTTTTTTTAACTTGATATGAAGTTTAAGAAATATGTTAAGGCTGAAAAAAACCTCAAGTTAATACTTTGTTCAATCCTAAGAAAACTCACAAAATCCAGTTAACAAAATGCGAAAAAATTAGAAACTAAAAAGTAGCGCTACTCGTTAAGCATTTGATGAATTTGTTAAAACTTAACAAGACAAGTTCAACGGCTGAATATTTGACTGGTCAAACAGCTAAATCTTTATCTGACGCATCAATAATAGTAACTATTTAACAATTTTCAAATGATAAAAAGTATTTCTCAACTATGTAACACTTAACAATTAATAAAAAGTGTGTCTCAACCATTTTTTGTCTAGAAAAAAATGGTGCTTGTGGTTGGTACCTCAATTATCAAAGTCCTGTTTCTTTACAGTCATGTCTCAACATGGTATGATCAGATCAGCGTCGTCCATTATTCAAATCCCGTTTCAAACCCAGTTTACACAAACCGCACTCTACATTTATAACATTCTTTTATCTACCCACTACAACTAGTTCGCAAAATAAGCAAATAAATAACCTTCTTATTGTGGGTGTCATTATTGTCGAGGCAGGTAAATAAAAAAAAAATAGCTTGAAAAAAAATTGGGATACCCTAATTGGTCAGGCTTGGTCGAACACCAAAAAAAAAAAAAAAACAGCACCACCAACAGTGTGAAAAACAACAGTAATTTTCAAACACCAGCATGAGATAGTAAATAGCGAAAGTAATACCAATGAGAATTATTATTGCAAATGATAATACATGTTGAATTTATAAGTAAATGTGAGAATTTTTTTGCATTATGAAAGGAGTAAAGTCAGGCGAATTTGTTTACTGCTTCTTGAGGTTGTAGTAGACAATGAGGAAGGGAGCACCAAGACCGACAGCTAGAGTTAATTAGTAAAAAAACGTTTATAGAAAAGTATTCGTGATACTCACCGAAGAAGGTCCAGTGAACGGCCCAGTAGGGGATCTTTCTGTTGTGAACCTTGAAGGGAATGTTGGTGTAGGGGCCCTCAGGAAGGTGGCCAGATCTGGCGACAGCAGAAGAGGTGAAGCCACGCTTGGCAACAAGGGAAGTAGTTCTAAGACCAGCTCTGTACATTGTTGTTAATATTGTGAAGAGGTTATGTGGTGATAGGGAGAAGGATAGTGAGTAAGAATAAAAAAGATATGAGAGAAGGAAAAAAGAGAAGAAAATTAAAAAGAAGAAAAAAAAAAAAGAAGAAAATTTTGGGTGGTAAGATCTAGTTTTTTGAATTTTTATTCATTACTCGCAAAATATACTGCAATGTAAATGTGAACTTGAGTTAAGAATACTGCAACTGAAAGGCTGTATTTGTAATAAAACAAAATGACAGTATAAATGCAAGTCTATGCTTTGCTTTTGGTCAATGAGAAGAACGCGAAACAAGTAACGCGTTTGACAAGGTTCTATAAATGTTTATGTTCAATTTTGATAACTGTTTACTAGTCTTAGTGGTAAGTTGATACATTATAGGTATCTACATTAATTATCAGTTTTTTCCCATGGTTTGATTTCTTATCATGTTTGGTTTGACTATATTTTTTTTATCTCAATTCTGTTGGTTGGCTTCTTTAATTTTTTTTTTTGGTGATCTGGAAAAACATGCGATTTTCGTTTCTTGACATTCTTGTCGGCGAAGAGTTTAAAAATTTCTTGTATTTGCAACGGTATGATTGGCTACGCATACAGGGCAAGGGCTTGAGACCAGCCGAAATTTTTATTTTTCGCTTTTTTTTCTCTGGTCGACTTTTCCCTTTTCCTCTCCTTCCCTTTCCTCTAACATCAATTATCAAACCGTTCACACATCTCACAACAATGGCTTTCCCTCAGATTACCGGCACTCTTAAGAAGAAGATCATCACTGACATCACCATCGCTTTCTGTAAGTAGTTCGGGACCCACTGATCAGGCTCAGGTTGCGTTCTGTTGCTCTTCCCTTTCAACACACCAAGCTAACACCTTTCTTCCTTTAGCCATCGGTGGCGTTGCTGCTTCCTACTGGTGGTACAGTGTCCACGCCGGCATGGCCAAGGTCCGCGATGACTGGTACGTCGAGTACGAGAAGAAAAAGAACCAGGACGAGTAAATCTGTTGATGTTTAAATCTCTCAAAATCAATCAGAAGTTCCAATACAATTCACCTACTACTACTACTACAACTACTCACTCTGCAAGCATTCATTAATAATGATATTCGAATTATCTTGAAATTTACTATTCAACTTTATGACTATACTTTGCGAAACGTTTCACTGTTTTTTTTTTTGGTTGGGTATTAACGATTGTTGGTTTTGTTTATGGTGGTGGTGGTTGTTTGACTATTATTATAGTGTGTTGTTGCTGGCGTAGAAATGTTTAAGGTGTGCCCAAGTGTAGAGTCTCACAAGTATTTTTTTTTTTTTTTTCGTTTTCTTTCAGGTTTTGGTTTCTGCCAAACCTTCTCTTTTACCACGCATCTCCCAGTTCTCTACACTAGAAATTGTTGAACTACCAACGCATAGCTGTTTCTGTTTGTCAACGGAATTTAAAGCCTTCATCAATCATGTCAATAAACACAAAAGTAATCAAAGAAGAGGCCCTGGACTCGCTGCTAGCTACCCTTGATAGTGTATGTTCATCTCTATACTCAATTGCTTTTGCGTAGCGCCATCTAACCATAACCACGCAGATTCGCGGCAGAAAGTATCTTATCCTTGACCGCGTACTCTCTTCCACGGTCTCCATAATTGCCTCATTTTCAACACTTCAAGAGCATGGCGTTGAAAAGATCTTTTGGCTTCAAACCCCAAACGTTCATTCTGTCGCGGACGTGTCCTCGGTAAGAAACATTGTGTTTCTTACCAACACCACTCCCCAGTCCGCCAGTCTCGTGGCCACCATTTCTAAGGATCTACTCGATGCCACAAAGCAAACAACGTCTTCGACATCCTCTGCATCATTTTTAGATTTGTCTTTAATTCAGGTTCCAGAACCCACGCTCGCATACAACAAAATCTTAGAAGAAGCTGGTATTCTTGGTGACCTGGCCCAATATTCTTGGCCTGTGTACTTTATTCCGCTGCAGGACGACCTGCTGTCGCTCAATCTGCCGTCAGGCGGGTTCAAAGATGCATTTTTGAACGATATATCAACAACTGTTTATCATACTGCGAACGCTATTCAGGATTTGCAGCAGCGATACGGCGTTATTGGCCGCATCACAGGCAAAGGCGCCCAGGCGCAGCAGCTTACAGACATTCTTTTGCGAAAACGTGAGGAGCATCAAACGTCGCTTAGTGAAATTGGCAATGGTGCGTCAGCTAAAGAGCAATTTGACCAGCAGTATACAAATGTGTTCACGGGCACCGTAATTGACCAATTAATTGTCATCGACCGTCAGGTTGACCCGCTCACACCGTTACTGACACAGTTAACCTACGAAGGACTTATCGACGAGTTCTATGGCGTTTCGGAGTCTGGCCAATCTGATCTTCCTACATCTGTGGTTTCACCTCCATCTCAACAGCAACAACAGCAACAGCAACAAATACAGCAGCAACAACAGCTGCAACAGCAGCAGCAGCAATTAAACTTGCATGTACATGATCCTGACCACGCACAGCACGCCGTCACTGCTGATAACCGCAAAAAGGTCACTCTTGGTAGCGAGACAGACCATATTTATGGAACTATCAAAGATCTTAACTTTTCTATAGTTGGCCAGTCGCTCAATAAGGTTGCGCGTCAGTTGCAGTCTGATTACGAAACACGTCACGAAGCAAAGACCGTGAGTCAAATAAAACAATTTGTGGGCAAGCTTGGTGGACTGCAGGCACTGCATCAAAGTCTACGCTTCCACACGGCCCTTGCTGAGGACCTTATGACCAAGCTTCAGGATGAAGAATTCAACCGCTGGCTTGAAGTGCAGCAGAATCTGGCGGCTGATACACTCGACTTAACCAAGATTCATGCAATGTTGGAGGATCTTATTGACCGCTCCTCGTCGCTACCAATGGTACTACGACTTCTTGCTGTAGAATCTGTCGTTAACGGTGGCATCAAAGAAAAGGATTTACAATTCTTTAAAAAAGAGATTCTACAGACTTACGGCTACCAACACTTACAGACGTTCCGCAATCTCGAGAAACTTGGTCTTATATTTGCACGGACTCCAAGCCGCCCAAACTGGTTTCCAACGACGCGCAAACAGCTCAACCTCATTTCGGACCAGCAGGAAGACCTGGATCCAAGTGATATTGCATTCACGTATTCGGGTTATGCGCCACTTTCTGTGCGCCTTGTGCAGTGTGTCATTGACAAAGCGAGCGTTCTAGGGCCGAAGTTTGTAAAGCGTAGTGCAGCGACCACGGGGAATAGTGCCGCAGCTACAAGTGCTGGCGGTTGGAAGGGCGCAGAAGAAATTCTCAAGTACATTCCCGGCCCACGCATTGATGAGCTCCAGCACAGTGAGTCTTTTATTCGCGAAGACAAGCTTCGCAAGGTTCTTGTCAAGAATAGTGGTAAGAAGAGCACTGGCGGTAAGAGTGGTAGTGGTGCTGTGGGAAACAAACATACGGTGCTTGTCCTGTTTGTTGGTGGTATCACTTACGCGGAGATTTCGGCACTGCGGTTTGTGGCACAGAGGTCGGAACATCTCTACAACCTGGTTATTGCCACGTCGGGCATTATCTCTGGTGACAAGGTAATTGATGCGTGTCTGGCTATTTGATCTCCTTTCCCTTTTTTTCAGTAAATTATCGCCCTCTTACATGTACTATTTTTTTTTTTGATGACTTAATTTTAATTTTAGCAAAAGCTATTCATTTCATTAACATATTTGTTGTTCGTTAGATCAATTCCACGCGCAGATTCACACTAAACGGTAAGTTGGGGTCTGTCATGGCCACCTCCTCGCCAGGCTCGATCAGCTCGCGCAGAGTCTTGTCCAGGTTTGGACGCGTAATTTCCTCCAGCTGTGGGGGTTGGCGAAGGTAAAGATTTCGCGATACAGTGCGCAAAGAGGGCGCCTTTGACTTGGTCTCGGGCAGCTCAGCAAGCTTGTCTATAAACTCTTGCAGCGTTCTGTCGCCTCCAAAACTTACGGTAACGGCGATGTTTCCGCACACGGGGCAGTTACCCTTGCGTTGATATTCAAACGTATAAGTGTACACAGAATGATCACCCGCATACATCATGTAGTTATTCAGAAAGGGGTTGCAAGTTGTGGCAATCTTGAATGCCTCGTTCACACACGACGCAGCGATAATGGCGTTGGTCGATGCAATCGCCGGAATAATGTTTTTGACAATGCCCTGCGTCAGCGTGTAGCTCACTCCGTCAATCTTAAATTCGCGTGCGCGGGCCAGAGCTGTCTCGTATAGCCATTGAATATGCTCTGGGTTATCGGTATCCATCTTCTTGTTAGCGCCAAACACCCGGTCCCATTCGATCACGCTCGCCCACTCTATGCAGTGTTCTGGCAGCCGTGGTGTGTTAGCAATCGTGCAAATAGGGAACGTGACCTGTGGACCCAGTAGCTCTAGCGAACATTCAAAACAAGATGTAACGGTAGGAATTATAACTCGTGCTTGACCTTTGAAACCTTCAGTGCCACCGTCAATTAACGGTTTAAGAGAATCTGGGTTGTTTTCATCTACTAGATTGTACAATGTTGAGTTGATCCAGCGCCGCGCTTCAATATTGTCAAGCCCACAAATAACAATTCCAAATTGCATGTAGTAGTCGTCATCTTTGTCCTGAATTTTGCCGTAATATGGTGTGACTTTGACACCCTTGACACGTTTCATGATGAAGTCTGCCGCCACAGTAGCCTTGGGTTTGCCAATATCAGACTTTCTAAACAAGAACTGGCGGTTGAGGTTAGACAAATCGATAGAGTCCATGTCAATAACATGAATGTCCTTAAATCCAGAAAGCGCTAGATCTTTAAGAATTTCACAACCCAGTCCGCCGGCACCGATGACTAGGATCTTCATGGCCTTGAGTGCTGCGATATTGCCATTCTCTGGAGTGTAATCCTCTTCACTAAAAGGGCCTGAGCGACTCAACAAAATCTCAATTGGAGCAAGACTAAAATCAAACAAAGTATTAGTGCCTGACAATCAAATTCCATATACATTTGGTAGTATACCTTCTTTCTTGAGTGATTGCTTGTGTGGTAGTCATGGTCTCTGTTGCTGGTGTTTGTTAGAAGAAGAAAAAAAAATGAATGTGTTGTCTGAAGATCTAAATTAAAGTTTTTGGGTTTTACAGTACAGGGCTTTTGGGACTTAGGACTTATCATATATTTATCTCACCTTCTCACACACAAAAAAAATTTTCCTTGTCTGGGTCTTCTTGGAATCAACCATCTTGATCACCAAAAACCCAAACACCATTCACCCCGTGCGTCAGGCTCGTTTTAGAAGCACACAATGAGAAATTTGGTTCTTTCAAGCTCGCACAGACAGCAGGTCTACTCATCCGAGGCGCCGGATTTAGAGCTCGTCTACACAGTCTTTGATCCGCTAAGCGACAGCTTTCTGTCTGTATTTGGGCCATCTGAGTTTGCCAAAAATATTGAAATCCAACATATTACTGTAAGTTCATAATAAATTGAATTTGATTTCAGGTTTTCTGAATAAGAATTTAGTTTGGAGATTTTGTAACTGACATCTCACAGAAAGAAGGGATCATATCGACCTTTGCCAGCTGGGACCTGCCAGAGGACGAAGATCAGCCCGCAAATGACGACATCAAGATTTTAAACGTTGCGTACTTCGCCGACACTAGTACTGTTGTGATTGTATTTTCAAACGGCGATATCTACCAGGCGACAAACACTGACATCAATTCCAACTACTCAGAAGCAAGCATTGAGATTGTCGGCAGTATTGAAGAGGGTATTGCTGCTGCTAAGTGGTCCCCCGACGAAGAGGTTCTTGCTCTGGTCACCAACGTCAGTACATTTGTTCTTCTGACGCGTAATTTTCACCCTATTGGGGAGACCAAAATTCTGCCGGAGGATCTGTCAATTTCAAAGCATGTGTCTGTTGGCTGGGGTAAAAAGGAAACTCAGTTTCAGGGCCGTGGTGCCAAAGCCGCCCAGCGCGATCCAACCATGCCTGCGCATGTCGATTCGGGCGTTCTCGACGGTAGTGACAACAGAGAGATTCAGATTTCGTGGCGTGGCGACGGAGAGGTCGTCGCGGTGAATGTTATCGATAAGGAGCCAGTGGAGAGACGTACGGTTAGAGTGTATACTAGAGAGGGAACTCTCGATTCAGTATCTGAACCCGTGGATAAGCTGTCAAATGTTGTGGCCTGGAGACCCAGCGGCAACCTTATTGCAGCTGTCCAGCGCAAGTACAATGAGTCGCCAGATTTAGTGTTTTTTGAGCGGAACGGTCTGCGGAGAGGTGAGTTTTCGCTCCGTGTCGAACCCGAAAACCAGGTACTGGCCCTCGACTGGAACGTCGACTCAGACACTCTTGCTGTCTTGCTTGATGACAGAGTTCAACTGTGGACGACCAAGAACTATCACTGGTATTTGAAGAGCGAAGTATTTTCACCAAAAACAGCCATGGCCTCACCTAAGTTCTTAGCGTGGCATCCTGAAAAGCCCCATACTCTTGTCATTAACTATGACGATGGTTCGGTCGAGATTCAGGACTACATTTGGGACATTTACAGAGGAGCAACATCGGGCCCCACAGATATTGGCTTGACAATGGTTGTTGACGGTAGTAGCATCAACCTCACACCGCTGTCACTAGCAAACACGCCTCCTCCCATGTCGTTTAGAAACTTCCAGGTCTCGAGCACGCCTAAACATGTAGCTGTCTCTCGAAACAACTCGTTTTTTGCTGTCCTCACTGCTAGTACTCTAGAAATTGCAAAATGGGACATTTCGGTCGCTTCTAAGGGTATCAGGTTAGTTAAAGATCCTTCTGTTGTCGCAGTTTTTGACTACGTTGAGATTTTTGAAGGTCTAGGCTGGGAGGTACCACATCAAGTCACTTTCATTGGTGAAGATCTTGTAGTTCTTGTTGCTGATAAGTCTGACAACACTGGTACCAGTATGGTCTTAATCAAGCTGAACGAAGCTGGTGACGCTTTTACTGTTGTTCACTCTTTTGATGTTACTGAAAAGGTTGTCTTACTCAAAACCCTTCCTAATTACCAAAATGCATTTTTTCAGAGTGAGAGCGGCGCCGTCTACTCTTTCCTTGGTGGTTTCAAGCGTTATGCTGAGATTCTTAAACTGCCTCAGAGGTGCGACGCTATTGAGGTCTTTTTTCCTGTACCGGAAGAGGGTGCTAGTTTTGCGCCTATTGTCTTTGGTTTGCATTCATCTGGTAGGCTTTACGTCAATGAAAGACAGATTGCAAACTCTGCAACATCGTTGTGCATGACTGACAAATACATAATCTTTACCACCGCGCAGCATTTCTTGAAATTTTGTCATTTGCAAGGTGATCCTGCAAAGATTGAGGTTCCTGAAGATAGTTCAGTGGATGATGAGAGATGCCGCGCAATTGAGAGAGGTTCTCTTCTTGTGTCTGCGATGCCTTCTCGAACTGCCCTCACTTTGCAAGCTCCTCGTGGTAATCTGGAGACTATTTATCCTCGTGTCATGGTTCTCACTGGAGTTAGAAAGAACATCACGGATTTAAGATACGATCTAGCGTTTGCTGAGTGCAGAGTCCATAGAATTGACTTGAATATTCTTTATGACTACAACCCCGAGCAGTTTTACACTAAGTTAGATTTGTTTGTGACCCAACTTGATACAGTGGAATATCTTGATCTTTTCTTATCTGGTCTGCGTGAGGAAGACGTTTCTAAGACTATGTACAGATCTACAATTGAGGAGCTAGGTGTATCTGTCGATGAAAAGAAGGTGCAAACTGGAGCTACTGGCAAGGTTAACAAAATCTGTGACAGTGTTGTGGAGCTTTTGACTAAAGATTCTGAAACCCAGGAGAAATATCTTCAAAGCGTGCTCACAGCATATGCCTGTAAGACGCCGCCTGCGCTGGAGGCTGCCCTTCAATTAGTCGGTAAGGGTAGAGAGGAGAATAAGAAACTCACTGAGTTTTCTATTCAGCACCTGTGTTTCCTCCAAGATGTCAATTTATTGTACGATACTGCCCTGGGTATTTATGATCTTCCTCTTACTCTTCTTATTGCCCAGCAGTCGCAAAAAGATCCCAAGGAATACCTACCTTTCCTCAGAGGTTTACACAAACTATCTCTCATCAGACGCAAGTTCGAAATTGATACTTACTTGAAGAGATATGCCAAGGCTTTGGAGCATTTGTCAAAAGTTCAAGATGAGGGTGTGTTTGAGAATGAGGTTCTAGAGTTTACTAGCGACCATGAGCTATATCAGAATGCCCTTGCCATTTACAAGTATGATTCGACAAAGCAGAACGCTATTCTCAATATCTACGCGTCTTATCTTCAGGGCAAGATGGACTATTCGCAAGCTGGTCTTATCTATGAGCATCTTGGAAACTACAGAGAGGCGGTTGATCTGTACGATCTTGCTGGTGATTGGCAGCAGGCATTGTCAATCAGTCACAAGGCTTACAAAGACGAAGATGATGTGGAAGACAAGGTTGAGGATCTTGCCAACCACTTGGCGGAAACGACACTGGAGGCTCGCAAGTACCAGGACTCTGCTACAATCTACCTCGAGTATCTTAACAACGTCAGAGAGGCTGCTAAGATTCTATGCAAAGGTTTCTTGTTTAATGAAGTTATTCGCATAGTGGCCAAGCAACCTGTTGAGGCTAGAACTGAGCTGATAGAAGAAGTAGTTAATCCTGGTCTACTTGAAGGCTTTGGTCAGATCACAGAGCTAGTTTCTGACTGCAAGGGTCAGATCAACTCTCAGATCTCGAGATTGGGTGTCTTGCGAACCAAGAAGGAAGAGGATCCCATGGCCTTCTTTGGTGGTGGTGATGAGGCGGATACGCCCGACAACGTTTCGATCGCGCCGTCGGAAACCTCAACCGCGCCTTCCTTCATGACACGATACACTGGCAAGACTGCAGGCACTGCTAAGACAGGAGCGTCGCGACGTACATCCAAGAACCGCCGTCGCGAAGAACGCAAGCGTGCGCGCGGTAAAAAGGGCTCTATTTACGAAGAGGAATATCTGATAAACTCGATGGGCAGACTTATTGAGCGTCTACATGACCAACAGATTGATGCTGTTCGACTGCGTGACGGCTTGCTGCGCCAGGCAGGCCTCGCATCGGCTGGTGACAATGCTTTTCGTAGCCACGCGTACCAGATTCAAAAGATCTACACTGAAGTTATGGACCTTTTGCAACAGAATGTGGCTTATGTGTTTACGATGACTGAGCGTGACAGAGAGCGCTTTGATGATGAAGGTGAAGTGTACTTAATTCCCGAGATCCCTGTGCCTACCATTAAGCCTTTCCCTAAGCTAGACATGCTGGAATTTTAGTTTCGTATGTTTCTTTTTTGATTTATTACATGTTATAAACATTTTTAATGGTAATATAATTACGTTTTCTTCTTTCTTGATTGCGATTTAGCACCACGGAGCTCAAACTTATGAGGTTCTGATGAGTTGGCGATCTTGTGTAGGGCTAGGGGTTATCTGATCTCGGAATCAGATCCCGGGGTAAAAAAAATCCTTGGTCTTTTGAGATGTTTAGAGTTGCCCTTGTCTCCCACAAATCGTTTGCTTTACAAAATTTCTCTCTCTCCCTCTCCCTCTCTGTAACATTCAATTCCTCTAAAACTTATCATGCCGGAACCTGTAGATTCAGCGTATATCGAAGAGCTTGTTCAAAAGGCCACCAAATTCTACAATTACGACCAGCAATTGACGGTACATGACCGCGATGTTATGTTCCGCGAATACCGCAAGCTGTATTATGGACAGTATGCAGCGGCGGGATTGGGTCTGCTGGTTGGCATCAATCTGCCAAAGCGCCTGCTTGCAAAGAACGTAGCGCTGGGTGATGGTGTGGGCCCGTTTGCGCGCGTGCTGTACAAGTCGTCGTATTCATCGCTTCTCGGTCTTGTGCTCACGTTAGGCTCGTACATGGCAGTCGCACGAATGCAGCCGTCGGACCGCGAAGGCAACTCTGTGCGCCAGGGCGTCTACGACTGTTTAGCAGGCATACCTTCGGTGGTGGGCTATACTTACTACCGCGAGACTTCACACCGGCCGGCTTCTAGCATGCCCGACCCAGAGAAGATGCGCCCATACTGGGAGAAGCGTGAGTACCCATCTTTCCCACTCGTGCTTGTGTTTTACGGCCAGTACAATCTAGACTTTGGTTCAACGAGTCGTACAGGTGTGACTGCGCGCACGAGTCAAAGTGCGCCGTCCGAAGGGCTGTATACAGACGGCCAGGCAACCGAACTGAACCGGCCTCAGTCAACGTGGGACCTGATCCGTCAACAGAACGATATTAAAAACGACCGCGACGCGCGGCGCGCTGAGTTTGAGTGGAAGCCCCAGCAAGTTGGCAAGTCGATCCATGAGCGAGAGCAGTCGCAGGGCAAGGACAATAAGGATGATGAAGACCCGTTTTGATTTGGAAAAGTCCGTAAAAATTAAGTGCAGAATGGACAGCCTTTAATTCTTGTGCTCAACAAAAGGCTATGGAATTGTAAATATTAGATATAATAGGAACATCAACAACTACAATGTTTGAAAAAAACTACAATATTCTCTCCGAAAGACAAAAAATTTCAAATAAACAACACTTTAAATTAGGTAAAAAAAATTTTACACAAGTAGCCCAAGAGGGGCTAATGTCAATATTATACCAATGTAAATGACTAAAAGAGAATAAGTTAGAAAATTATTCAATATCAAAAAAACAGATGATTGATAGATGTTGTCTTTGCAAACACTCAAGTGTTTTGATATACGCAAGTCAGAGTAGCGGTTCATATATGTATCGTCAATGCTTTTCAGAAACAGCTTCTAGTTGAATTGTGTTTTGGCATGAATTCATCATATTGCGTATATCACGAGGTGTTCGCAAAGAAAAATAATCAAAATGACAGGTAGACATTATGAAACTTACTGTTTATGTTGATTTTATCCAGTTGATGGTTACAGCGATCCAAAGGACCGATCCGTTAGAAAAGTAAGAAGGAGAAGAGAAGTTTTTCTGGTTGAATCATTTCGTTTTATGTTGGGTGGAACGGCTTATTACCCTACTGATCAAAAAAATTAGGGTTCTTTAAATTTATGTATCAAGTTATATATGTATTAAGCTAAAATTTTGGATATTTTTGTATGAAAGTTAAGTTTTAGTCGCATGTCAAGTTTGCAAACCTTTTTTTTTACAAAAAATATCAGCACAACTAAATGAATGACAAAGATATTACCAAACACTAAATTATTAAGTTTTATGTCGTTAAAGTCAAGCCATTAGTATTAAGTTCAAAGTTTTAAGCTGTCTCTTGTGAATCGTTTTAGTTTTTTTGTAACAAGCCGCTAAGCCTCTTCTCAACGGAAAAAAAGAATTATCAGACATACTGACTCAATGCAAACCAGAAAAGTCTTAGACCTTCTCTAATGCAGTACTTTTACTGCTACAACTGCTGAGACAGTAAAAAAATGTTCAGACTCGAGCTGCAGACAGACTTTTTTGCCCTTGAGAAAAAAAAAAAAAAAAAGTATTTCGTCAAACAACGTTTTTCTTTGGCCCCTTGATTCTATTAAACGAAAACTCTTTTTTTTTTCAAATGTATTTATAGTTAAACTTGAAAAACTAAAATATAGAAAAGACTTGGAAAAATTTCAGTTTTTGCCCTTTTTGAGTACCTGCCTTGACAAGTGTATATACTTGTTCAACGGAACGGGGTTTCACAGACCTAGAACTTAATCGTTTAAATATGCTGCCACAACTCTTAATCCTGGGCTTTGGAAGACTGCGTAAGTGTCTTGCCCAGCTAATTTTTTGTACAACTGGTACAACATCCTGCAGCTACTTGGATGGCCATTGGCGTAATGTAGTTACTAAATGACAGGTAATTATATGGATCAGTTGATTCAATCATAAACATCGCTCCCACTACCAGTTTTCAACATTGTGCACAACTTCACCAAAACTTTATTGGTGAAAATAGACATCTGTACTTAAATGACTTCCTTGGAAATCTTAGTCTGCGATGGTATTGACTAAATACAAAACATAAATAATATAAAAATATATGAACCTGAAAAATTTGTCTCCTTCTTCAAGACTAGGTTACATGATGATACAATCTCCCTTAGTCTTGGAGGCTAAAGGGATACCCATTTCCTCAAAGGTCTTCGCACCACTACCGGTGTTTGTGCCAACAGGGATGATTTGAACGTTGGAGTTGGGCTTGCGTACATGCGAGTCTGAGCCAGAGCGCGAACTGGCGCCAGCGGAAAAAACAGAAGAAACCGATGTGGACCCACTAGTGCTGTTGGTCGAAGTTTCGGAAAGATTACTAGGACTGTACCGAGATGTGTCTAAAAGTGCAGAGGATGGCTGCGGTGAATTGTAACTGCTAAAACTTCGTTGCTGAAACTGAGGGTTCTTGCTAGGACTGGTAGAACTTTCACGAGAGGGTGCAAATGGTGGCGAGGGTGAAACAATCTTGGAGTTCATAGTGGATGATGGGGTGGATTTAGAGGTAGCAGATGACGGAGATGGCGCAGGACGTGGTCCTGAAAGTGATGATGAAGGATGTGAGGTTAAAGAAGAAGACCCATACTTTGACGGCACAGAAAATGATCTTTGAGAAGAGGAAGAAGAAGGAGAAGCAACAGTAGGAGGTGTAGGAGGTTTTAAGTCCTCAGTTTCTGATTTTTCATTTTCAGGTGTACCGGTGTTATTACTACCGTACCCAAAGAAACTTCCTATGGCACCAAGTTTACTTGCGGCGGTGCTGATACTGCTATTGAATCCAGTGCTATTATTAGCATCAGGTAACGGGGCAGGCTTGGCCTCAATGTCAGAACAGGGGTTGGGTACCGGTGAATCGTGTAGCGAAAGGCTGCCGTAGCTTTTTGTCGGAGACGGAGGCCTGCCTTCGGCAGTGACATCGCTGACGGCAGCTTCAGGCTTCTTTGTCGCAAGGCTAAACCCAGACAACGAGCTTAAGAGCTGAGAGCCAGGAAAGTAAGACACGGTGGCGTTGGTACTGGCATTTAGATTTTCAGTATTTTTGCTGGCGGTGCTGGGGTTCGAGTTACTAGAAGCATGACTTGAACTGGGCAAGACTGGAGAAGAGATACGCCTGTTACCTATTGCGTCTGAATGGTTGTTTTGGTGATTGGCTGGCAAGGCAGTTGATACGCCTCGTCGTCTAACAGTATTATTTGCTATCGGTTTTTTTGTAGGGCGGTTGGCATTCTGAGGATAAAGATTCTGCTGCTGTGGTTTTTGTTGAGACTGCTGTGCTTGCATCTGAGAGGTTCTGTACGCATCGACAGGAAGAGAGTGCCTTGCCTTCCTCGACCGCCTCTTGGGCTCAGCTGCAGACAAAGGAGACTCCATGGCTGACGAAAAGTTCTCAGACACTGCTCGGTTACCATAATTAGCGTGTTGGTTGTAAAACTGTTGTTGCTGCGACAGTTCACCAACTGTGCTAACCGGCCGTGTCTCTGGGTTGACACTCGTGCAGCGTAGCACATCAGGATATTCTGTCTCAGGCTTGGTAGTGTTCTGCGACTGTTTGCGGCGAAAATGCTTCATTGAACCACGACCCTTGAGTGTCAGGGCCCGCTTATGCTGCTGCTTAGTGATGGTGTTTTGACGATTGAGGTTAAGTTCTTTCAACCGGTATGTCGCATCAGCACTATCATTAGATGCAGCAAGACCGTACCAAATCAGCGCAGCCTGAATATCCTGCTTTACAAAAATACCCACCTCGTAGAAATATCCAACAGCAAACTGCGCGGTTCCATTGCCCAGATCACTGGCGAGCTGGGCAAAGTAAAAAGCATACTCTTCATTTGGCTGAAACAAGTCTTCTGATCCACAGAGTAGCCATTTAGAAATCTCCACTTCAGCAACGCCGCCTTGGCCTGCGTTTTCGACCTTTTTGAAAAGTTGGTACTGTTCGTGTCGACTAGAAATGTGAAAGTAGCGGAGGGCAATTGAAGAGTCGTAGCCCTTTTCGCCACCCTGCCAGGCCATGCCCATACGAAATAGCGCGGGAGAGAAGCCGAGCCACGCTGCACGTTCCATAGCCGCAATGCCGGCATCCTCAGGAAGTGATAGATCTGGTGGTGCAACCTGAAGTAACTCGCCTAGTTGAATTAATCCAAGAATATACGATGCCTGAGGGCAGTCGGGGTCTGAAATTTTTGATGCGTTGTAAAGATGTTGCATGCCTTGTTCGTAATTAACCTCTGTTCCTAGATGGCCGCGCAGGTAGCACATGGCAATGCGGTAGAGACAAGCACTATCATTTTTTAGTACGCCCTGGTTATAAAACGCTAGCGCATTGGCCACATCTCCGGCCTTTTCGAACTCAGACCCGATACGGTAAAGCGCCCGGGCAAATCCCGATTTCGCAGACGCGTAGAACAAATCAAGTGCCTTTTGCGGATTGATATTTCTGCCGAATAGTCCAAAAAAATACCATAGCGCCACGATGTATTGTGCTGCGCCTTTGAACTTGGTAAGACCCTTAGACGCTTCGGAGACAAGAATGACTATGTCGACGGCCGCGTCGACAATTTCTGCAGGCAGACCAGATTGTTTTTCTGCAAAATCAACAGTCTCTCTAGCCCACTTAAAAAGAACGTTGACATCAATTTTGTTATTAAACCCTGGCGTACTGGATCGCGAAAGCTGAATGTTCTGGGAGAGCCGGCGTTGAAGATTCGAGCCGTACTGTTTTGAGCTCTGCTCTGCCTCGATGTCAGGTCCACCGCTGACCTGGCGAACTAATCTGTGATAACCAGATTCAATCTTTTTGATTTTTTCTAACGGTGCAAGTGGTAATTCTGTGAAGGGGTTTGATATTGGCGGAAAGACATGATCGGGGAATGAAAACGCAGGCGCCATGATTAAGAATGGGGGATATTGGTAGCGTGCTTGGCGTGTAGAGAGAGGAAAAAAAAAAAAGAGGGATAATTACTGGAATAAAGGTGTCTGGTCAAGAAACAGAAAAAAATGATCCCAAGAGCCCTGAACGATCTAAAAGAAGTTAGAAAGAAATGTTTCCAAAAAAAATTCTAGTCAATCTTAGAAGAATTGAAAAATAGAAAAAAAAAAAATTCAGTGGCTGACCGACATACACTTGGATCAATGTGAGATGTACAAATCCACTGGCGTTGAGGTACAAAAAAGTTTAAAGCCTTGAAAACAAGGCCAACCACACTTTTTTTTTTTTTTTTTTTCCTAGCAAGTCTAAGTATGTAAATATGTATGAAATAATACTTTAAAAAACGAGTTATAATAAAGCTGGACCTACTATAGAATTTAATAAAACCTGTAGTGACTATTGCAAAAAAAAAAAATATTCTGTGTTTGGAGGTTTCGATTTTGAGTGACACTTGGAATGGAAAATAATCAACAATGGAGGGGGTTGAACGTTTAAAATCATACTCAGTTAATGTGAGAAATGCAATAGTGTGTAAGTTGAGTTTATTAATAGAAATTATACATACACGATAGGAGGTATTTTTGACAATAAAATATGTTTCAAGTCTTAAATCATAAAAATAAAATACATAAATTAAAAAATAATACATAAAACCTGACAGAAGTCAAAGCTCCTAAATTTTATTGCCATGCTTCTTTGGCTGTTTGCCTTCAACGACATAGATTCACATTTTTAAGTCACTTTAAAAAACTTGACGAACCTAACATTGAAAAAAGAAAAGTTTTTAGTTGTTCTTGTATCTAAAGTCATGGTTAAAAATTATGAAAAATGACAAACAAAATCATTGTTATAAAGACATTTGTCTCTACGAGGACTCTCAAGGCAACATTTTCTAAGCACATTAGTAGTTACTACAGTTAGTGGCGCCAAAATCTCTTTTGACTGCTTCATGATTTAAGAAAAACCTGAGACACATAATAACTGGTGGGCTGGTATTAGAGACCGGCAATCAGTAAATCTTCAACAACTTGCTTTTATTTAAAATGAGCCATCAGCAAAAAAAAAAAAAGTATCAAATAATTTAAAAATTTGACTCTCTTTCAAAGGTTTATTTTGATGTCTAAAAAAAAATTTGAATAAACCCCAGGAGGAATAGTATTTTCAGAAAGACGCTTTCTGCAAGATGCAAAGAAATTGTCAAAAAAAAAAAAAAAAAACTACAAATTTTGATCTGTTTATAAATATTATCTTTAGATGTGATATCAAAATAAAAACAAATTTGGAACAGATCTACAAACATTGTAGTGAGATTTATCATTGTCGTTGATGATAATTATAAACGTTAAAAATAGAAAAGAAAAATTTAAAAAGAATTTAAGTAACAGAAAATCCGTTATTTCACATAGCATGCCGCAATTTAAAAACTACCGATATCGAGCTTTTCAAGATGCTGAGATCCTGCCAGTGGATGTAAGAATGAATGAAATCCGCGACCGATTTGCCGTCAGGGCTATCCGAGCTGTGAATCCAAGAAACCCTGTTTGGAAGCTTGCCAACCGCAGCCAACCAGCTGAAGGCAACCTTGAAGAGCTGTTTGTTAGA
>JAKVQX010000550.1:0-14686 GCA_030463015.1 Geotrichum citri-aurantii
CAAACCTTAAATTTTTTTGGGGAGACTGGCTGAAAAAAAAAACACCATGACAGGTTAACACCAAAAGTGGTGCAGTACCTATAGAGAGAACTGTTCAGTCAACTATTATTTGAAATGATGTCAGAAAATTGAATAAAAAAAATTTAAACAGACGATGAGACGCACCAGAATTAAAGATGAGGTGCACATAAGTGGGCATGCCTACAACAAAAGAATTGTGCACACCAGCCCTCTTCAACCGCTAATGGTTGATGATTAAAACTTAGATCACGGCCAGAAGCCGGATCGAGCTCAAAATCTACAGTTTCATTAAGTTTTCATTGTAGTAAAAAAGAAGCAGTGATATTATGAGACTTTATGTGTAGAGTTTGTCCAATCCTACCTGAGCGGCCCTGTCTAATCCAATGTGAACACATAGTGTAGACAGGCACCACCTACAAAAAATGCGACAAATTAAAATTGTAGTGGAGTAAAAATCCGCGAGTTTCATAAAAGTTAAAAGTGAAAAAAGATTAAAAATTCCAGTTATCAAGATTTATCCGACGCTATCGAATGCAGAAACCACTTGAGCGCGTTGAAAACGCTACTTTGAGAGTCTACAAGATAGTGTCTTCTTTTTATATCTTTTGTTAATTTGTTTTTGCGTGTGTAACTTTTTAATGTAAGAACTATAAACTGATTTTCTATCTATCTTTCAAGATTAACCTTTTTTTTGATCTAAATATTTAAAAGCCTGGTACTGCCATACTCTTTTTTGCTCTTTAGAGCTTGTACATGCGAACAAATGATTCTTATTGTTCAAGCATACTAGCCGGTAGGGAACTTTAATTCAACATGATTGGCTCCACATTTGGCTTACAAGACTTGATTAATTTACCAACCTTTGGGGAGTGGCAAAAAGATTTGCCGCTGCTATGTGGGGTCCCAAAATTACTTGGTAAATTTGAAATTACAAAGTTGTTCAATCATCTCAATCATGATTACACAAAACACACAATCGACTAAAACATCGTATTGGTGCACTCACAACAACTTTGAACTGCGTTTGTAGCCAGCCTTCAGTTAACTCCAATATATCAGGAATCACGTAAATAAGAAAAAACCAGTCAAGACTTTTTTTTTAACAATGTAGAGAATAGTCTTTTGTTCAGACGGAAATCCCATTTACGCGCGCAAAGCCGTGCTCGCGCCAAAACCTGGTATCAAAATGAGTGGTCAAAGCGTGTTTACGAATTTACCAAAACTTTTTGTGAGATTTGCAGCACCGAATAATCGTTAGCTCTTTTCTTGAGTCTAATTTTTAGAAAAATTAAACGATTGTCATAAATGTAATTTAGATCTCTTCAAATATGATAAACAAATCACTAATATTAAAAAAAATGCAGTTTGCAAGCGGAAGTGTAGATTTGCAATAGAGAGAGAAGTCAAATGAAAAGAAAAAAAAAAAAAAAACAAGTTCAAATTTTTTACTTTTAAGCCAGTTATTTTGTTCCTTAAAAAATGTTTATAACTTGGCACCAACACCATTTCGGGAAGCGGCGGTTCCTTTTGCAGTGCTGAGCTCTTCCTAATGTTATGTAAATTATTGGTGATCAACAATGTAATGCGGAATTTTGAATACGTGACCTATCAGACGACAGGAAATTTTCTAAAATAAATCTCAGTTTTCAAATGAGATACGTAGAATACGAACAAAAAAAAAACCATAAGTACGCAAAAAAAAACTTACAGAGCACGCTCAAACTATTATATATAGTACTTAATTTCTGGAGTAATTTTAGACAATGTTAGGTCAACGCGATTTATTTTCCACCACGAATTTTCTTTACAAAGGCAGCTCGCTTCGCCATAGATCGTTTTAGTTTGTCAAAAGTTTTTGTCTCCAAACGCATCCAATGTCTAACAAAAAAGAAGCAATCTCACAATAAAGAGTGACACATGGATTCTGCATTGAAGCCTTGTTTTTCAAGGTGCCCGTATGTTTTCATTGGGGTTGATTAGGAGGTTTAGGTGGCCAAATCATAATCTTAATTTTGTGATTCGCAAAACATGTTTCACATTTGTATGCCAGTGAAATTGAGCCCCATCCTGCATCAAAGCAGCAAGTTTACCTGGAAACTTTTGCTAAGTTTTTTCAAAAATGTTAGAAGATAGTGTTCAAGAACTTCCAGATTTACTTGGTGGTTCATGGTAGCCTCTTGTGGTAGAACGTTTAGATCGCAAGTGCCGGCTCTAGAAAAAGCACCCTAGATACCTTTTATTTTACGATTACTAGGAACCGTAGTGAGTTTTACATTTAGGTTTGTTTATCATTTTAACAAAAACTAGTGTCCATTAGTGTATTTCTTTTTGCTGAGAAACCGACCTAAAAATGACTTTCATCTGATGAGGCAACTGTAGCCCACTTTGGAAAATCGTCGTTTTCAGGATTTTGCCCACAATTTCCAATTTTTAGCAAATCTTTCTTATAAAAAGTTTAGCAGTTAGTCTATTCCATTCAACAATAGATTTATTAAAAAGATTTTGAATGAAACGAAAACTAACGTTGCAACTTGTTATCGATTGAGTGACAAGTTGGCGGAGAGAAAAGTTAGGTTTTTTTTTTTTGATATCACACAAAATCCCAAGAATATCACATTCACTCAGAGCCGCAGGTTTCTTATGATTCTTTTTTGGTTATTAGTAGATGTGATTTTTTGAATAGTATTAATCGTTCAATGATGTGGTAGGGAGTGCTTTTAGGAATACCGAGTTTTTTGGAAACTCGGGCAGCGGAGGCGCCTGATACCTGACGTTGTTTTTTAACCCCTTAAAACTATGAAAATTAGTTTTTTCATTGCAGAATTTTAGTGTGAAAAGAAGTGAAGGAAATAATACTGTATATAATCATTTTTCTAACGTGTTTTATTTGATTTTGTTGAAGCGCAAAAGTTTTGAAGGTTTAATTCAAAAAAATTCTTGTTGTCAGCCAAGTCACGTAAAATCAAAACACGATAATGTTAAAAGACTTTATAAAACTTGAACAATGTAAAATATATCAAAACTGGTAGGCCAGCATAAAAAACAACTCAGCGCAAAGGCTTATTTGACATACATCCATCTCTGACTGAATCTCGGAGTTAAGACATATTGGAGAGTCGGGCTTACAAGCTGGTTACTGAGAACTGACTATGTGAATAAGCTCAAAAATAATTTTAAGCAAAGCTTAGTCGGATTTTTAAAATTCCGATTTGTTGAACAGTGTAAGTGAAAGTTAAAATCTACAAAACTACCAACTTTAAACGACCAAGGGTCTCAAACAACATCAACTCATTTTTTCGTGAAGACAACAAATGAAAATTAAAACAGGTGCAGACTACGACTGAATCATGCAAAATTGGCAGACTTGATGACTGCAACTGGTATCTGCGTGCTTTCTTAAAGTCTTGACAACAGGCCAGCTTGCGTACTTGAAAATGAGTGCACGAATACGGAAACTGCTTCGATCCGAAAAGGATCGAACAATGCTTTCAGCCGTTTGTGTTAACCGAAAATCTGTCCACTCATATCACGCCCTGAGATCTGATAATCGAAACTTAAGAATGACAAATGTTTACTGTTGACCTGACTTTGACAATCACAAACTTATTCGTTAGCAAAAAAGCCGTGCACCATGTATTTGCCAAAAAAAAAAAAAAGAAAGAAAAAACTGCAGTTATTTTAGGAAATTAAAAGAAAACTCACTATATAAATGTCTCTGTTTCTCGGTTTTAAGAGTGATCTTTAATAAAAATTTCTTTGCACTTTCTCACGACCTCATTATCTGCTTTACAACGTTTGAATCTGAAAAAAGGGGTTTTTCACAATGTCTGAACAAATTCACAACGTTGTTATTATCGGCGGCAGCTTTTCCGGCATTGGAATCGCCCATACGCTGCTCAGAAGCATCATTCCCAACCTCCCCGTCGACCGCCAGTCGCGCATCAAGGTCACTCTGATCGCACCATCTCCCGAGTATCTCTTCACTCTTGCGGGACTACGTGCGCTTGTGGAACCCAAGCTTATTGACGGCAACCAACTATATCACAATTTTTTACCGCACTTTGGCCAATACCGCAACAAGTTCAAACCCCACAGTGGCCTTCACTTTGTTCAAGGTTATGTCACTAAGTTTGATGAAGCCGACAAGACGCTTGCAGTTCGCCTCACAGACTCAAGCCAAGAAACTTCTATAAAATATGACTCTGTTATTATTGCAACTGGAGCGCGCACCGCCACACCCGAATTCAAGCTCAAAGATCAGTCTGCAAAGGAGGCTAAAAAGGCGCACAAGGCTCTAGCAGCCAAAGTTGCCGCTGCTAAGCATATTGCAATTGGTGGTGCCGGTCCTGTTGGCGTCGAACTGTCTTCAGACATCCGGGAAACCTTCCCCGACAAGAAGGTTACTCTCTATGCTGGCTCCCGCGGTGTTATGAGCAAGGTTCAGCCGCGCTTTGCCAAAGACGCCGAAGAGCGCCTCAAGAGCGAGTTTAAGATTGAAATTAAGTCGGGTGTGCGTGTAAAATCTGCTGAGCCTACAACAAATGCTAGCGGAGAAGAAAAAGTCTTGCTTACACTGACTGACGGTACTACGAACTCAGATGCAGATCTTTACATTCCCGCTAGCGGCGAAACTCCTAATACCGAGTTCTTACCCAAGAAATATTTGACAGAATCTGGATATCTTGACCTGACACCGCAGCTACGCGTCAAAAACACAACGCCCGCTAACGCACGCGTATACGGACTGGGAGACGTGGCAGCGTTCTCCGGTGGTGTGGTACATGACTCTTGCTTTCAAGCTATGGTTCTGAAGGAGATTTTACAACAGGAGCTTTTGCTTGACGAGCTACCGGAGGAACCGATCGTGACATCAAGAAAAGGCAGTCCGTTAGCTTATGTGCCGCAAGACCCCTTAACCAAGGACTTTGTAGTTACTCTTGGCTCGCGTGGTGGTATTGCCATGGTTAAGGGCTGGCGCATGCCGTCATGGCTTGCTGGCTGGATGCGCGCACGCGACATGGGCCTAGGCAAAAGTATTCCCATAGCGGCTGGTAAAATGGCAGCTTAACCGGCGGCGGTGTTAACAGACATACGTATACATCTAATTTTTCTTCTGGTTTTATGGTGTTAAAAATTTTGTGATGTATCTTTTTTAATTTTAGGTTTTTGTACTTAGATCAAATAATGTGTAAACTATAAAATGAAGATATTGGCACAACAAGGTGATGATGAGTTGAAAAAAATTGTCAAGATAATTTTTAAAAAGTTACCAAATCAGATATTAAAAAAACTACAAAAGCAAGAATCCTGACGACAACAAAAACTTACTAATTCCACTATCTTTAAGAAAGTTGAACCAAAATTTCAAACTGTTGTTTTCTTTTTTCTAAATGATGTTAATAAACTGTCAAGGTTTTGGCCCTGCCCTCTCCTCACACGGAACTATGGTAAATTGCATTGACAATCATGTTGAATTTCCCATGGATTAAATTTTTTGGCTTCATCCAATTTTTTTTTAAATAGTACGTAATTCAGACTCCAATTAAATGATCTACCTATAATCGAAAGCTTTTCTTGAATTGTAACTTTTTTTGTTGTTGCAATATCTATCGACAAATTTAGATGAAAAAAGGTATAAATCAAAAACTTGGGTTTAGTCAAGTCCCAAGGCATTTTTTCCAGCTTCTGTCCTAGTAAGGCTAGTGCTCTCTAAACTATAGTTCCTTAGAATTGTTTACTCACTAGAGTGTATGTACATTAAATATAGCCATGTACGTTTTTTATGGCAGTGTAGTTCTCGTTTGCGTACCACTTTGTTTTGCCCTTTCACAATTTTTATGCTTAAAAATTTCCTTCAAAAACTTTTTTTTTAATACACAACTGTAATTTTGTTAATTTGATAATTTTGTTTCTTAACTCAGAATTTTTTAGTGGTGTTTGTTCTTTAGTTTACAGATTAGTTTCACAAGTTTGCATTCATTCCCGAGGTGAGAAATCTTACATGACAAGAAATTGCTTTCGTGTGTTGGGCAGAATGGTTTGATCTGAGTTGGGTGATATCTTGATGAAAGCTTGTATCAAATGTTGTGCTTTTGGACGGTGTTCAACGGCTTGCTGTATGGCTTCAGTCTATTGAATTTTCCGTTGCAAAAATCTGAGGTCACTTAAGCACTTCTCGTGTACTGTTCTGTGAATTTTTTTTCAGTTACAAAATTTGTTGTGCTGGTTGCTTGACTATTGTCACGGCTTTAACAATTTGCCTGAAACTTTTGGTGACTTCCATCCCATGTTTCCAATTTTTTATCCCTTTTTCTGACTTTCGATGCCATTTAATATGCTGCAGTGGTAGTCTCAGCTTTTTCTGTTGAAAGGTATTTTATTTCAGCATTACTGTGTCCTTCATATAGCCGCCCAAAACTTCTAACTGCGAAGAGACACCAGATGTCATCACAGGATGTAGAATCTTGAAATCAGTTATCTCTCATAACCGTCATGTTAGAATTGCAAGCTCCACCAGAAAGACTTGCCAAGACTTTTCAGTCCCCGGTTAACAGCATGATGTCCAATTGGACATTAGTTTTTTGTACTCGATGTGTTTCGCAACCATAAAAAAAAGCTTTAAAACAACTTTTTGCCTGCTTCTGTCATAGTTAGCAGTTTAGTTCTATGGTCAAATGTGCGGGTTAACGATGAATGAATTTATTGATTGCCCTATCCGGTTTAGAATCTGGAGGCTCTCGGACTTGTTGTGAATAAGTTCTGGTAAAAACCTAACAGATATTATCTATCCCCGCAACTTCAACTAAAATGTTAGAATCGGCGAACTAAGTATTGACAAGTAATAGTGATTAACGTTTTTTCTGCTTGTAAAAGGTTGAAACTAAACAATTTTTACTTCAATTTTGCGCTTCATTCAAAAATAAGTTGAATTCATGTTTGAGCCAAAAAAAAATTGGTCAGTTACAAAATATGGCTTGCCGATACAATGACAACCAGAACAAAGTTTATATGAAAAAAAAGATGGATAATTTCAAGTTCAAAAATTACCAAACAATGGCTGAAATAACAAAACCGAGAAAAAATCAAAAAAAATCTGAAGTCAATCCTCAACACTATTATACATCTTAACAACTTACAGTAATCTTATCAACTACTACCTGTAGTCTTAGCTTTCAGTTTGTTTCAGACTTTAGACGTTTCTCTTTAAATACCAAATTATTAGCAAAAGATTTGTAATTCCCCGTATTATCAAGTGATTAAAAGGAAAACTGAACAATTACTGAACAAACAGTTGGAAGGGAGCTTATTTTCTGTATTCAACTAAGCTATCATAGGTCGTAGTTTTTTTAATTTTTGATTTTTGTCGAAGTGGTCATTCATTAGACTTTCAAAAGCAAAATGTAAATAATCAAAAAAAAAAATTACAACAGTATACTTGCAGGCATTTTGGTCTTCAGCCTTGCAGTTTCATTTAAGGTTTCCATTAATCCTTTTTGTGTTGCGTTTATGTTAGCAGAAAATCACTTTTTAGCGGTTACACCGCCCCCGGACTTATTGTCATCGTAAGCACCAAACTTCATTATAGACACTAAAAACCTATGCTATTCATTGCTGGCTATAATTATCATTGTCGATGTCTATCTACTGGTTTGAAACTTATGGCCTTTGGAGTTTGATTTTCTACAATGACCTTGCCTGTAGAAAACCTTAAAATTTCACATTAGTGGTCTCATAACAAGTTTTGAAAACACTCCCTTGAATGCTTTCCCGTTTAGTAAAGATTAAACTTGAAGACAAAAAGGTTAAAGTAGTTAAAATTACAATTTCATTGCTCATCTGAGGAGACCAAGGAAAAAAAAAAAAACCAAGCACTAAACTTTATCAAACAAGTGAGTTCAAAAACTTTTAAAATTAAATTTTTGTGTTTTTTTCTATTTTACTTGCCAACAAGTGTTTGATATCTAATTTTTGTGTTTTTAGACCCAATTGTAAATTAAAAGATAGTAAATGATCTGCTTGTCAAAGCCTTGGTGAGGTCACAAAAAAAAAAGTTGTACTTAATTTAAAAATTTAAATATTTTCATCATCTTTACATAAATGTTTCTTTACTTAGTTTGCACTAAAGTTAGTTGGCCTCCTTGGCAAGCTCCTTAATACGGTCAGCGGTATCAACAATGGTTTCCTCAAGAGTTCTGTACTTGAGCTGGAGATACTTTTGAGTCTCAGAGTTGTCAAACTTGGCAAAGTTGGCAGGATCAAAGGAGCCCGGAACACCAACGTTAGTTAGACCTTCAGTGTACTGGGGTCTCTCCTTGCGGATAATATCAAGCAGCAACTGGTTGTTGGCAACACCAGCAGAGCTGAAGCAGCGCTTGTTGTCAAGACCAGAATTGGTCATGGCGATGATGTGTGTAGCCGCAGTATCGCGGACATCGACGTAGAAAAGAGGATCGCCCGGAAGCTGCAAGTTGCCCGAGTTCTCGAGAACCGCATAGACAATTTGGTTGGAGGTATTGAGGTTCTTGAGTCCAATGTCGTTAATAGGAGGGCCAAACACGTATGGCACCTGGATCGTAGTGACTGTGAACTTTGGCTTCTCGGCCTCTAAGAAGTCCCATGCGGCTTTCTCGGCAAAAGCCTTTGACGCAAAGTAGCCAAGAATATTGTTAGTCTTCGCCTCCTCGTATGTAATGTTGCTCCAGTGCTTTTCGTTGTATACAAAGTTGGAATCTGTGAGGTTGAAGGGGTACTGCGCAAGGGCAGTAAACGAAGAGGTAATGACAACCTTCTTGACGTTGGGGCCAAACTTATGGGCAGCAATGAGCGCGGACTTGGTGCCGTTGATTGCTGGGATCAAGAGTTCATTTTCGGGGTCATTGCCCTGGAAGGTAAAGGGCGAAGCTGTGTGTAAAACGTACTTAATTTCCGGGTGTGCCTGGAAAACGGCATCAAACGCGGAGGGAGCCGAAATGTCAGAGACAATTTCATACTCAAAACCGGGGTACTGCTTTTTGATGAACTCTCCCTTGGCTTCGGAACGCACAGTGCCAACGACTTTGTAATTCTGCTCGTAAAGTTGTTTAATGATATGGCCAGCGATGAAACCAGAAGCACCAGTAAGCAAAACTAATTCAGACATGATAGATTATGATAGATTTTGAATGTTAAGAGGAAATTGATTAAAGCTTTTGGGAAACAAAAGATCTGTAGCAAAGTGGAATAGATGATTAAAATTACAGAAATATGTTCCAGAAAGAAGAGGAATAGAAAGAAGAATTTGTTTGCTATTTATTTACTTTTCTAATTTAGATTGCTGATCCGGCTATGAAGTATTTTTAAGCAATTGAAATGTCTTTGTAATGCTAAATTCAATAGATGGTGGCTTGATGACAGCCATGTACAAAATCAGACAGGTCAAGAAAGGATTTTCTTTGACAGAAAATGGCGAAACTCCGTTGTTACAACGGAAACTTTAATTTTTACGCTTGGCCAGTGAAATATTTCGGTAATGCAAATCCTTTTAGTTTTCTTATTCTTTCATTTGTGATCACCAATGGCTGCATTTTTATTAATCTCATTTACCTTGAATGGATAAAATTAAAAATAAAAAAATCATTGACTATAGCCATCTGTTAATTAAAAAAAATTTCTAAAAAATCAAAAAGTTGTGTGTGAGTTTGTGGTTTGACAAGTGGCCGTTGAGCCCAATTCGTTAGAAGGCTGCGTTTTTCGTGGTTAATTTTATTTTTTTAAAAAAAAAAAAAAAAAAAAAAAAAAGAAAAGAAAAAATCCGGAACGGGATTTGAAAAGCTTTTTTTTTTTTTGGGTTAATTTTTTTTTTCAAATTTGTATTTTTAATCAGCAGCAAAAAATGCTTTGTAAGCCAAACTCCAAAAAAGTGGAAAAACTTTATTGACAAAAGTCTCTTGTTGAGACAACCACACACTTACCCACACCATGGTCATAAAATAAAATGCTGATTTCAAACGCCATGACTTTACAAAATTTCTGTTTATGTTTTTTTTTGCACGTTGTTTCATCAATAAATTCTATGATCAGATTATTCTGAATTTGTATTTATAATACATCACTATGGCAGAATCTGTTTTATCCTCTTTACATCTCCACCTTCTCTGACCCCCAGTAACAGTCATGCAATTTCATAAGGTCGTCATGAAGTGCGTTCTTTTCCGCCTGCATAAGGTCTCGACGGCCGCTCAGCTCGTATTTGCGTACAGTGCGGTACCTTATCAAACGTAAAATTGTTTTTAATTCATCGTGTGAAAACCCACCCGTCTCACGCGTCTTGGCCAACTCAAGCAGCGCTAACGAATTGTTCTTGGTCAGATCGTAGAATGCAAGCGACCGTGAGAAGTCAACCGACTGGGGAGATTCTGAAATTGACTTGAGCATCTGCTGGAACACACGAATATTGTTACCCATTTTCTTCAGTCCAAATTCATTTAGGTAGATTAAACCGTCAGCGGCGGTTATCAGTAATTCGTCAATAAACTTGGCAAGGCCTGCGACGATTACCGACTTATCGTCTGCCACAAGAGACTCCGTGGTGATGGCGTCACAGTTAATTATCTCCGCATCGAGTTTACCAATGTAAACATCGCGCTCTTCCATATCGGCGGTCAAGAAGTAGTGGCCCTCCTTCATAGTCTTATCAATGTAGTAAATAGTTCTACACCTCAGGTCTGCTTTCAGTGTCAAAACGCATGTGTCTGCAAGCTGGTCAATGGCCTCAACCTCTTTGTCAAACTGAGCAATGGAGTCGCCCGCCAATGTGAGACCTACATCATCAAGTATAATCGCGTCAGTTGAGTGGTCAGAGCTAGACGACTTAAATTCGTCAAGCAACACCCACCGCTTCCGCAGCTTAGTTGACAGGTTGTTAACAAACTTTGCATCATCTCCAGACAAATCCGTTTCCCCCACACGTCTTAGCTTGCGCAGCTTAACAGACAGCCAACGCAGTGACGTTATAAGTGCTGCAATGCTCTGATACACAGAAAAACTCAGCAAGTCGGACTCTGTAATAGGAGTGGGGTTTTTGGTCTTCTGTGCCGATCTCTTACTGTGGTAAAACTCAAACTCCTGTTTGTATGGCGGCTCTACTGAGCTCGAGTAGTTTTCATCGTACTCGTACGGACTAGTTGAACTCAACAGCTGTCGGCTTTGAGGATTGGTCACCCACACCGCGGCAAGCTTTCGCTTGGTCGTGGGTTTGCTAGGTCCATTGCCGCTGTAGCCAGACCTATATTCAGACGCTTCCTGGTAGACAACCTTGGAATCGTAGTGCTCTTTTACCAAATTGACAAACCGGTGGATTAGTTGCAAAACCAAGCCAACGTAGTACTGTCTGTAAATGTTGGATGTACTGAGCAATGAACAGGTTCGCTGAATCAACTCCATAAAAGAAATCATTGCTTTTAAAATAGGTAGTTTAGAGACCTTGTTCCATTTTGTCGAGTATTCAAACACCTCGGCTACAGTGCCGTCCGGACCGCATAGCGTGGTCTCAAACACATTACCGAGTGCTTGCTCCAGCTGTGGCACACATGTAGTAATCAAAAACTTTTCAACAAAATCGTCACTTGGTTTAGGGGCTTTAGCAGGAAAAATGGTCATTACCTTCTGGAAAAATTGTACAGTAGGCTCAATCATCACTCTGATGTTTACAACATTTGGTGTAGCAATTAGCTGATGTGTTGAACTTGACTCTAGGGGTAAGTACGGATTAAAGCCATCCTCCGCAAGATCTGAATTAGCTGCGGAAACAAGACCAGGAACAGATTTCTCGAATGCCTTTTTCAGTTGCTCTTGTTGTTCCTTCAGTTCATCATGATTGAGATCAATATTAGAAAATCTGAAAAGAGATTTCGTTTTGTCGCGAGGACGCCGGTCGAGAATGTTTCCACCTTTTGTAAGTTGAAATGAGATGTTCTGTTCACTTAGCGGCAGAGGCAAAATCATTGATTTGTCAGTCACATAGCTGTCAAGCAAACCTTTGATCTCAGTCTCAACAACTGCGTAAACAGCCGCAAAGTCGTACGAAGGCAGAGCTGCTTTATCTTGTTTTCCCACATCATAGATAATCTGCGTCACCTCGTAAATGACTCTGTGTGCCTGTAGTACCGCAATAAATTTCGAGTACAGCGTCCAAGTGAGGTCCTTCAGCGCAACTAAACTGTTAGAACCAGCCTCAATACCGATTTCAAACATGGCATAGGGTGACTTTTTTGATGACGTCAGGGTCGTCAAGGACTTGGGAAACCGTTGGCTGACCTCCGCAATGGTTTTATCCACAATTTTGTGCAGCTCGACAGGTAGGTCCAATGCCAGAATGTCAAACGCATTGGGCAACCGACCTAGCTTACCTAACGTCTCAATTATTAGCCTAATGTAATAAAACGAGTTTTCTTCCGCGTTTTCATTTTGCAGTTCGATGAACTCGTTTTTGGAGGTTGCCAAAAATGCATCTAGAAGAGAAGTTTCAGAAAATGAGGACGATTTTTCCGACAGATCAAACTTGATCTTTTCTTCAAGCATCTGTTCAAAGTCACCAGTTTCTCCCGTTCCCTGCTTGTATGTGTGCCATCTACTATCGCAGTATGGTGACTTGAGGTAGATATGATTGTTGAGCTCTTTAATTAAAATGCTGAAAAGTGAGGATTCTTGTGTCGCAAGGTACGCCTTGATGGGTTGTAATGTTGCAATGTTTTGAAGGTTTTCTTTTTCCGAAGTCTTGAGAGCATCAGAAAGCGTGGAGTAGGACGACAAGAAAAACTTTTGCGAGATTTGCTCCTCCAGCTTGTCGGGCACAGCCTTGAGCGTCTCGATATCGTCAAGAATTTGGATCATTTGATCATAACGGTCAGAGCTTTCTCGCAAATCTTTTAGCACAGAGCGGCGTGTCGAAAGCTCTCCCCGGGCCTTGATGAGCAGCTCGCGGACATCATTGACGTTGTTTTGCGAGCTAGCGACAGTTTGGACAACACTTCTATACGAACCAATTGAGGTATTAAATCCCTGGTAGTTGTCTAGAAAACTAAAATGTCAGTATTCAATACTAAGAATGACAAATAATGCCAAATTTCACATTTTTGCCATTTATTCAAACTTGCTTACCGTTAACGATTAGCTTGAGCATCTCCTGTAGTTCAGACTTTAGGCCCTCAAACCGCGAGTAGTACTTGGCTTTTCCGATAGAACTGTTATCCATCAGCGACAGAGCTACCTCTAAAGTATTGGAATCTTCCGATACAAGTTCTTTCCACTCAATTGAGACTGCAGAAATAATGTCATCCAGAGGCATGGATGAAGGCTCTTCTGCCGTTCCGCTGTCGGAGATTTGCGTGTTCTGATACGTGGACAGCCGCCGCGATATATTAGAATTAGGCACGCCTAGAGAGTATCCGGGACCATTCATTGTGATAGTACGTAGATAGATTTAGATGACAAAGAATTAAAAGTGATATAGAGATGTTTCGAGTGGGTAGAATAAGGAAGCGAACAATCTAGTTGAAACACGTAGAGACAACCAAAATCGGAGTGACAGGTATTCAAAACATTAGATTCTGCATGATCAAAATGTAAAAAAAAAAAAAAAAAAAAAAAAAAAGTTGTGCTGAGTCAAGGTCTGCAAAAGGTTAGTAATGATTTTTAAAACTTGATACATGAGACCATTGTGAACTTGATTTTACATGTTAAACAAAAAACCATTACAGCGAGAGATTTACATAAAAAGGTAATGTCAACTAAACAGGCTGAGGGTGACTGTGCTCAGTTTGATATTGCTTCTGGTGTGCCAGGATTTGCTGATACTTTTTATTGAACTTGGACTTAGCACGAAGTTGTGGTCCCAGAGATGTGAACACCCAAGGCAGCGGCATCATGGCAAGCGCAATAAAAGCAAAAAGTGATGACGCCCAATTCACACCTAGTTTTTTGTACATTTGAATGATGAAGAGTGGAAAAATTGATGACATGGTATATCGTAGCAAATTGTTGGCAGCAAGTGCCGACGCAACTATAATAGGCGGATAAGTGAAGCTGAAGTAGACAACAATGCAAAAGAATATCTGAAAAATGGAAACGCCAAAAAACACACCCGAGAGGCAAGGCACAATCCAATGGACACTTTCTCGCGACGTCCAGGCCTGCCAAAACATGGAGACAGGAAAGAGTACAGCACCGATTTTGCAGGTTGATAGCATTAATTCTGGAGTAGGTGGAACCAGCACACCGTCGGCATTTTTGCGTCCACGGGTTCCGTCCGCGTTGAGAGGAAACACGATTTTGCGATCAAAATAAAAGTACATCAAAATAGATAAAATAAGTCCGGTTCCAATACCAATAAACATCAGACTAGAGATGCCTAAAGACATGCCGTAAATTCCTCTAAAAATAATAGGGTATGCTTCAAAAAAGCCAAACAAAATAGAAAAAGCAAATGCAGAGTAAATGGATAAAATCAAAACAATTGGTTCTTGGTAAAACATTTGTAGAGGCTGAAAAACAGACACAACTAACATTTCTTTGACTTGCTGCTGCCATGTTGGCTTGTGATGTTCATGCATTAACTTGATTCCCCGTGTGCGAGCCCGTCTCGCTAAAATAACAGGCTTAAACGTCTCGGGTAAAAAAATCACTAGTG
>JAKVQX010000551.1:0-14665 GCA_030463015.1 Geotrichum citri-aurantii
TGTGGTGGCTAAATATCCAATTTATTCAGGGAAAACGTTGAAGAATAAAAACGTTGAGGGGGACAAAGCCTATAGTTTATCTTTATTGTAGAAAGACATGTTTGCTAATATTAGAAATAGAGAATATCCTAATTAAACGCGGAATGCTCTTCAGTTACGAACTAATTTTTTAAAAATGAAGTTTCAAATTTTTTTTCTCTATTAAAACCATTTAAAGCATATCTGAAAATCAAAACTTGTTCAATTTTAACTACATGAATCCCACAATTAAAACAAAAATCTTAATATAATAAGGGTTTTGTGAAAGGATGCCAGTTTTTAGGCTTCTCTGCTTATCGAGGTTCTTAAGAAACTGCTAATCCTAAAAATATGGCCTTCCAATTCTACAACAATTGATGCCTGTCAATGTAAAAAACAAGTCCTATAAAAAGTAAAAACTGATTAATGAAAGATTTGTGTTGTTATTGGGCTGGGATGTCCGAGTGATTTTGCATGCTATTGGAAAAGACTTTGAAATTTCACTGAACCAACTCTCCACCCAAATTATACCAGAGCATAAGACTGATCGTCGTTTGATCCAAAGGTTTTTTTTTCAATATTTTCATTTCAAATTTTGCATACTGGACCATCAAGACCATAATTACTATTGCTAGGAGAATGTGGGCTCAAAGTTATAAAATTAACACCATTTTTGACTAATCTAAAGTTGTGTAGTCAGATGAAATTCATCTTTAAGATTGATTTTTCAACAAGGAGGCAGCCCAAATAGATTCCATATTGCAACAAAGGTAAGAGTAATTTAATTGTAACAAGCCCTATGGTTTCTGGTGAAAACAAAAAGGTGAGTGTCTGAGGTGTCTTTTCTGAAGTAGGCATAATTTAGCGACCTATACTTTCTGCCACAAGAAGCCACCATGAACCACCAATTATACTTGGAAGTTCTTAGAAGCCATCTTTTTCCATTTACTGAGAAGACCAAGAAAAAAAATTTTAGGTTGTAGTGTTATCATTATGCAGGATGGGGCTATTTTTAAAATTTTTAATGAAAAATCCAAATGTTGCTTCTTATTTCAGGATGGTATCCATTTTATCAGGTGTATGAATTAGGAATATTTTTAAAAGTTGATAGAATCTAGCCCAGGGCGAGTTGGCATTGTAAAAAATTTACTAAAATCTCATACCTTTTAGATTTATCTTTTTGTTTGATAACACTTCAGAAATTTTGAAATTGGTTTATCTTTTTTTTGAGTTTTTGAGCAAGTATTTCATGTCTACGTTTGGTTGTTTTTTCATTTGATTAATAACAATTTTTTTTTTTTCACACAACAATTTTTTGTTAAAATAGTCTACACTGGAATTCATAGCATGTACCATGACAAAAGCTCAGCTAGCAGAGACATCACATTGATAACAACAATCTTAAAAGTGATTGCATTAAAATTTAAATGAAAGAACACTTCATTTAGCACCTTATCAGCAAAAGTATCGAGAATCCTGTCTTATAATGTTACATTAATATGACAATTGAAGTTTTGCTAAAGGGATTAATGAATTTATGAGACGCAAGCCGGTACAAATCAACTTTCTGATGAAAAAGTGATTTAATCAAAAAAAGCTTTATTAGTATTTAGTTTGATGCACATTTCATGTTTTTTTTCTTTTTTTTTTTGGAGAGAGAAGGGGCAAATAATAAGTAACAATTAATTAGTAAGACTTGATCACAACAAAACTACTTGTCATTTAGAACATGTTTTGAGTCCCATATTGTATATGTAGCAGAAGTGTTGATATTAACTCAAAACTAATAACGATAAGCACAATTCAAAAATCAAGAATATGGCGCACATCTGACTTCTAGGCGCACAGTGATGGAGGTCACGAAGACTTTGGCGCCATCATAACAAAACAAAAAAAGCGTAGATATAGCAGGTCCTCGTTAAGTGAGTTTGTTTTTGTCAAAAAGTGTCCGAAATTTTAGATAGAAAATCAGTTTAATGTTTATACATCATAAAAGTTGTAAAAAACATTAGGAATTTTTTACTGTTGATAATATGTTCCATTAATTATACTCCTATGGGCCCCTGGTGCGCGTTGCTGTTTTCTTTAAGTGAGTGATTCCATTATTACTATCTAGGACATTAAACTGATAATACAATACCTGAACTCCTTAAGATGAACTCAGAGCCATTGAATGCTGGAAATTTTGGCGCGTACTGGCATTGTTGTCTTGTCAAAATTAGCACAACAAGTTTTTTAAATGATTTATGTACTACGAATATATTCTCTATTTTTACAGTATTTTTAAACACTAGTTTGTAACTTTCGTGATGCAAAAATGACGTTACTACTACGTTTGAAAACTGTAATATTTTTTTAGTGTCTTCGACATTTCAATCAAGGTTAACTAACCAATTTTGAAGCCTTACCTTCGCTTAATAAAAAATAAAAAGATAAACCTACAATTTCAATTTCTTAAGTGTATTTCAAAAATGTTAAACACATTTACGATAAAATTCAGGAATGATTCAACTAGTTCCAGAAGAAAAAAATTTATTAAAAATTTTATTTATATGATATATGTGCGCAGCATGGTTTTACCCAAATGTCCATTAGTCAACGACTGTTCACAGTGTTTAGGAATATGCTGCCGTAGAATTCCAACGAACTACACTCCAACCGAAGTCAGAGGAGCTCAAGAAGGCCTTCTACATCGTTCTGAGGTTTGTCGACAGGGAGTTGTCACACAATAGGCTGTCATGAAAGTATCCAGAGTCCTGCCCAGCTAAACAGACCTTCATCCACCAATCCTGTCCAATGGCGTCCCTAACTCCTGCCTAAACAAGGGAGACGCAACGATGGACAGGCCAGCATTGACAAAGGCTTCACCCGTAAAGCCAAAACAGGTCCCTACACGGATTCAGCGTCCACACTAAGTGCCGAATGTAGTCCCACCCTCAGTAAAAGCCGAAGCTCACTAAAGGCAGAAAAACACAAACCTGGATGATGTAGAAAAAAGGAGAAAAAAAAAGAAGAGAGAAAACTTCCGTTGGGAGTCAAGACAGATATTTATACAAAAGTTTAGTTGAATTGTGCCACTAAGACGGGTAACCTTTAATTTTTTAGGGCCAAAAAAGTCCCAACTGCGGCAGAAACAAATTTTTTTTTTGGGAGATCTGAAAAAGTTGGAAAAGTTCGGAACTTTTCACAAACAGCAGACAACTGTAATCTTGTTGAAAATTTACAGACACGATGGCCAAGGACTCGAAAACAAAAGCCAAAAAGGTGAAATCCTCTAAGGAGTCAAAACCTAAGAGTAGCAATTCTGGCATTCTCAAGAGCGAGCCCTTCGCTCCCGAAGCTCATCCTTTTATCAAGAAACTGGCCGCCAATGGTATGTAACACAATCCCATTACGAAGCCTCGAACCATCTTAGTTAACTAACAAGTGAAATTAGACCGTCCTACTAGAGATAAAGCCTTGGAGGCATTGGGAAATTTCCTCAAAACCAGCAAAAAGATTCCTGAGATGGAAGCCCTGAAACTGTGGCGTGGTCTCTTTTATAGCATGTGGTTCAGCGACCGACCAAGAACACAACAGAAGCTGGCGGACGACCTGGCCGACCTGCTTTCCAAACTAAAGCCAGTAAACTTTTTTACTTTTCTTGACGCATTCTGGGTTATCATGGCCCGTGAATGGGAAAATCTCGATGTGCACCGACTTGACAAGTTTCTGATGTTGCTGCGTAGATACGTCACTGCAACTTTCCGCCGCCTGAAAGCTGAAGGCTGGGACAGCAAATGGGTTGAAGACTACAATAATGTGGCGAGACACATCCCGCTAAATACTCCGGATCACAAAGTTTCCAACGGCATCAGGTTTCACATGTTTGACATTTACTTGGATGAGCTGGAACGCGTTGTCAAAGAGGGCGAAGAAATCGATGACGAAGAAGAGATTGACTGGAAGAGTCTGTTAGAGGGTGTTCCTGTCAAGGAGTTATTGGCACCGATAGAAGAAATGTCTAAGGAGAGCAAGTTTAAGCTTGTCCGTGAGAATGCTGCAGAGTTCTTGAAGGACAGCAGACTGATCACTTGGGGAGTTGTTGAAGCTCCCACTCTTGATGACGAAGCTAGTGATGACGAAGATGAATGGGGTGGTTTCGAGTAGTTGAACTACTTGTGATATGTAAAAAAATTGAATTAATGATACAGTATTGATATTTCTTATAAAGTAATTTGTCTGAATGGCACTTGAAAATGATTGTGGAACGCGTCAAACTCAGATGTTTGAATGCTGAATTTCAACAACTACAGTAGCAGGGTAGTTTTTTTCAGAATAATTCAAAAAAAAAAATTCAAAATTCAAGACTTACGGTCCTCAATTACACAAAGACCTATAACGAAATGCCAGAAGAATCAGAAAGCAAACGACCTTTAGAATACGTTTCTAACGCCTCTGATGAATCATCGTCATCTGACGATGATATGATGGGTCCTATACTTCCCAGTGTATCCACAGAAGGCTCTTCTGCTAATGTTCGCCCAAAAAAAAAGAAACTTCGTCGGGAAAGAACCGCCAACCGCGAGCTGTTTCTTGCAAAGCTCCCCAACTTTGAGCAGTACAATCAATCGTTCATGCACAAGGACATTTTGACGGTTGTAGCTGTGCATCAGCCTTTCCAGTTTATAACTAGCAAATCCCATGGATTTGTCGTCACCGGAAGCAAAGACGGCCGGATCAAGTTTTGGAAAAAAACTAAGACTCCTGGCGGGATTGAGTTTGTGAAAGAATTTGTCGTGGCATCGCACGGATCTGCTGCAGTAAAGCAGTGTGCGTTTTCTCTGGATGGGCGATATCTTGCTGTAACTACGATGCCGAACGGTGAGGTTAGTGGGTCTGAAGGCGCGATCGCGCTGAGAACAATCAAAATTTTTGACGTTCCCGGGTTTGATATGATTGGAATCATTGAACTAGACTTTGTGCCAGGAGTGGTATGTTTTTTAAAAGACAATTTACTTGCGGTCAGCAACGGTGAGAAGATTCACGTCTATGATACAGATGGTGAGCTAAAGTCGTCCATTCCTGAATTACACAAAAAACCCATCAAATCCATCGTTTATAACCCTGTTTACGATTGCTCAGTCTCTGTAGATGAGTCCGGAATGATTGAGTATTGGCAATATCAGCCCTTTAATAAGACCTCTCCAACTAAATCACCCTCACACAGTCCATTTTTCCAGCTCAAAAGTGCGACCAATCTCTATGACTTCAGAAAATCGAAAACAAAAAAACCCGTGTCACTGAATATTTCGCCTGATGGCAAAACCCTTTCGGTGGTCTCATTTCCAGATCGCAAAATTTCTTTAATTCATTTCACGTCAGGAAAAATCACTAGAGAATATGACGAAAATCTTGACACATTGTCTGATGTTCATCGTCTGGCCATGGCTGGTGATGCAAGCACCGCTGAATCAGAAAAAACCGAAAAGCAGAAGCCAGAGAAACCATTCATGGACGATATCGAGTTTGGGCGCCGGTTAGTTATTGACAAAGAACTTGAGAACAGTATTCAATTGCTTCCATCGCTAAATGCCATTTTTGACGAATCGAGCAATTTACTGATTTACGCATCTGTTGTTGGTATCAAGATTGTGCATATTGCAAGCAACAAGTGTGTGAAAACTTTAGGGACCACTGACAGCCTGAGATTTACCAATCTTGCACTTTTCCAGGGAACCAGCACCGGCGTGGCTGAACAAAGCAAACTGACCGTAGAGATGGCGGCTAGTGAAAATAAACTAGTTGAACAATCTCTTCAGTCTGACAGTATTTTGTTTGCTGCATCGTTTGGTAAGCCGCGCTTCTACATGTTTACTCAAAAGTCACAAGCTGACATTGACGCGTTCAACAAGGCTGATAGAGATGTGTACAACGAGCAACCCGCCAACTCAAAGAAAAGCCTGCGCGCCGATGCTTCTGAAAAGGACAAGAAGCCTGATGCGCTTACAGTACGGTCTGTCACTCTGCACACGACGCTCGGTGATATTGTCCTGTTGTTGTACCCGCAACACGCGCCACTCGCGGTTGAGAACTTTGTAACGTTGTGCAAGCGGGGCTTCTACAATGGCACAATTTTCCACCGCGTTATTAAAAAGTTTATGATTCAGGGTGGTGACCCTGAGGGCGACGGCACTGGCGGCGAGTCAATGTGGGGTGGCACATTCAAAGATGAGATCTCACCGTATCTGCGTCACGATCGTCCATTTACGCTGTCGATGGCAAACCGCGGACCCGGCACAAACGGGTCACAGTTCTTTATTACATGTGCTCCGACACCGTGGCTCAATGACAAGCACACTGTATTTGGACGTGTGCTCAGTGGCCAGGAAGTCGTCAAGGATATTGAAAATCTCAAGACCGAAGGCAAAAGTGACCGACCCGTCGACCCACCCGAGATTGTCTCTACAACCGTCACAGAATAGATATATAAACAACCGACATTTATGCGTCTTTTTTTTAGTTATCGTGTCTATACTTAAATAATTATAATAAAGTGGCTCTGTATTTTTTTCATCTTGCACCGCCTTCGGACCACCATTTATCGGGCCTCAAATTGAACTGTAAATTGTTAATAAATTTTGTAAAAAAGTTTGTGTTTGTCACAATGACAGTAAAACCAGTAGATACTTACTCGACCGCCGCGTCCGCGCCTTATACAAAACTCTGTGACCACATTCTTTGCATCTGACAGGATCGCCCCTATTTAAAGTGACCTTGGTCGCACAGTTCGCGCAGATGTAGCTCACACCGTAGCTCTTATAAGTGCTGATACCAGCAACAGCGGCAGAAAGAGCCGATACAGAGGTAGGGGGGACAAATGCTTCCTTGTTGCTCATTTTTATAGTTGTTGATGGTAGTGTTGCTGGTGATAATAAAAGCGAAAATGTTTGGTGATGGTTCTAAAAGATTTGAAATTGTAAATGAAAAAAAAAAATTTTTGGGAAAAGAAAAATGGGAAGTTGCCATCCACGTGACCACAAGGATTTTGAAATTTTGTTCTGGCGGCTCGGTAACGACTCTTTCTCTGTACCTTACCGACTCCAGATCTCGCAAACACCGGAAAACAAGACAGCTGTTACGATGCTGGCTTTGAAAAAAGTGATACGGAATTCATGGTTATGTCCCGGAATTGGGCGAGTGAGGGTTAGTAGATTCTTGTCGACATCTGCATGTCTATACTCAAAAGAAAGGCGGCGCGGGCAGCTGGTCGGTACTTCAAATGCGGCCGAGACCCAGGCGACTAAAAATCTTGACGAGCTTCTAGAACGTACAGGAAAGGGCCCAACCGATGATGGTACCAAATTTGATGCGCGAATCAAGCAAAGGGTTCTTGAGTACCAGGACCTGACTTTGGCGTCCGGGATCCGAATGCACGATGACTACATGAATGCAAGAGCAAAGAAAAAGTACCGGAGCTACTACGATCTGTCGGACACTCTTTCAAAGCTAAAGGTGGTTTTAGCGCACCTCTCAGGAATCACCCCGAACAACCATCTCCTGAATGCGCCCGACGGGTCTTTGGACGAAAAGGACCTGTTAACTTCAATTCAAGTTTCGGCGACAGGAACGGCGCTGCCCAAAATTATGACTCTCGATAATCTTCCTCTGATCCCACCGCGGTTTGAAACTGAGGAGCAGTTTACGGATTACCTGGCTTCGATAACGATTCCAAAATATGTACGGGTGGAGAGGACGCAAAAGCATGTCATTGGTCAGTTGGTGATTGATCTGCTTCGGCCCAACAGCCCCGACACCCGTTATCGGCGGACAACAAAAGCGTACAATATCGGTCTCAGATATTTTGTCAAAATCAATGATCTCAGTTCTGTCCGGCTACTGCTCTCGCTGATGGCATCTTCACCATACAGCAAGCCCAATACCGAAACTTACAATATTATTTTTTCAGTGATTCCAAGCACACTTATTGGCAGCAAGGAGGAATACAGGCGATATCTATTCAATATTTATGAGCGCCAGAAGAAGAAAAAAAACTTAACTGTGGCAAGTGAGACGCGGCGGAAAGCCACAGACAGTGTGTATTTGAAACATCCACTCAAGTTCATGGCCAAATGCTTAAAAGACATGAAGGCAGCTGGACTTCAGGCGGACAGTGAAACTTGGAACTGTGTCCTGGGCTGCGCAGTTGGGCCTGTTGCTAAATATCACGTTCTGGGGTACATGCACAAGCTGAAGATGCCGCTGACGGCGCGCGGACTGAAAAGTGTGGTTCGTGACCTGTGCGACTTCCTGGGACCAGACAAGGCGCTTGCACTTGTTTCGCAGGATGGGTTCGTGCTGACAGTAGACTGCGTGAAAGTGATTGTGGAGCGGCTAATTGACAGTCCGAGCCAGACAAAGCTGGAGAACGCATGGCATTTTTTGTTGGAGGCTAGCAGCAACGAGCGTGGGTCGGTTCCAATGACTACGTCGGTGCTCAACACATTTGCGTTCCGGTTTGCGCGTGCTGGCCGCGTTGATTGGATTCTGGGGCTGATGCGTGCGATGCATACAAAGTGGGGGGTGAAGCCCAATATTACTACCTATCAGTTTTTGCTCGAGGCTGCAGTACGGCAGCCCACTCATGAGAACAAAGCTTTCATACTGCGTGTGTTATACGGTGAGGCTCTCAAGTCGTGGAAAAAGACGTCTTTGGGGACCGCTCCCGCGCACATTAATGCTGAAACGCTACCTGCCCCTTTCCGATCTTGGATCCGCCGCGCGCGCGCGCAGTTTGAGTTTATGGCCACGGCTGTGAATAAAGAATCGACAGCAGTGGAACACCAGCGAGTAGCGTATACGGACCCGTTCGGCGTTGATCTCGAGCAGTATCTCAAATCCTCGGAGAACGTGGCAGCGCGGGAGTTTCTGGATGAGGCTAGCATGCTTTTGGCGTGGCCAACCAACCCAACAGAGCCTCTAAAGCTGACATATAATGACAAACAGACAGCCGCGGAAGTACGTGCAGTTGTTGAAAAGCTCGGCGTGGCGCCACAATCAGGGGGCGTAAGCCAGGCTGTACGCAGGTTTGAGCGCCGTCCACACGATGTGGCCAAGAGCATGGTCCCCGAGTGGACGTCGTTCTTGGCAAAGCGCAAGGAGGAGTACCGCACAAAGCTCAACGCGACCGAGCACCAGCGTCGCGCTCGGGCACTCGAGAATCCGTATCAGAGTTACATAGATGCGCTTAAATCGAGCTTTGCAGTCGAAGGATAGATGGGCTTATGCCAGTACGCTGGGTAGAGTAGAAACCTTGGGGAGTTTTTTTTTTTTTTTGTACATATATATCTTTCTTCTTCTTTTTTTTTTTTTTACTTACGTTAAGTATATAATGACATCTTTACTGCATCTATGTACTGTAATTATGCTGTTAGCAATTATGACGAAGGAAAATCGGCGAGGTCAAACTCGGTGTCCATCGCATCTATAGCTGCAGCCATGTAGGCGTGGCGACGCTTGCCCACTACTGTACCTGTCTCAGTTTTCATAAGGTCCTTGAGCAAGAGCAGTTTTTCGTGAAAATGAGCGTACGCCGAAAACGAGTCCTGGTTCCCGCGGTGTGCATGCTTGGACAGGTCTTCGGCGGTGCGAGCCGCATTGACGCGATCGTCCGTACACAGGTATAGAGGTCGGTCAATCGCACCAGAGTAGGCAGCAGCACGGAAAAGTCCAAAAGTGCCTATGGCGTCAAGCCGGTCAGCATCCTGAACACAGTGCAGTTCGCGACAGGCATCGTGGCGCGCCGTCCAGCCTGAGGGAGTGGCGGCGCGTAGCTTCTTTTCGGTGGAGTAGCTGGTGTTTTTGATTACAAACAAAACTGTCTCGACCTGCGTGGCGTCTAGCCCGCCGTCTGTCATGATCTGGAACATTTCTTCGGTAGTCGTCTGAGCGACTGGCTTTTTTGGGTTGGGGCTGGCAGTCACGGTGGCTGGCACCCCTGGTGCTGGTGCCGCGTACTTGTGGTCTTGGAGATCGTGGAACAGGGCTGCAAGCTCGACGACGTCGCGGTCTATGAGGGCTGAGGGCTCGCGTGCGAGCTCTGTGTCAGCGATCTTGAGGGCAAGGCGGCGCACACGCCAGACGTGTAACGCGTCGTGGGAAGGGTCGTAAGACGCCATTTTTTCGCGAACGAGGGCTTCAGCCCGTGCGATTGTTGTTTCTCTGTTGTACATTGTGTAGCAAACTAAGAGGCTTTGTGCTGTGTTTTGCGTGTGCGTGTGTGTGCGTGAGAGCGGTGTGATAGAGGCTAGTTAGGTGTTGTGTGCGGAGCTTTGTAGCTTGTCTGTTGTGCTAAGTTGACTATAGAGCTTAGGAAGAAATCGAGAAGAGGATGATAAGGGTCCATTTATATAGATATTTAGAAGTATGAGATAGACAGCAGTTTCAGATGAAAAAATAGACAGTGGCCGTGGCCCATTAGGATTTGAAACCCGTCTCAAGATACAGCATCAATACGCGCCATTTGTGTATTTTTCGGGGGGGGAGCCAATATACTCTGGCTCTCTGAATCATCGTTTGCAAAAAGTACGTATATTTTTGATAAATCAGCCATGTTCCTACGGCTTTTCCGGAGATACCGGATTTGAACGTCTCTAGGCAACACACATGAACGCTAAAGCAGGAAGGGGTGGGCGAAGTCAAAGAGCAAAACCAAGCCTTGGATAGTTAACGACTTGAGAGAGAGAGATCTGATCGTTACAAAATGATTTTTGCTTGATGGTTGAATATGAGGTTAGACCATTACTGAATGCTGAAATCAATCTGCCTGAAGAATGAAACAAGAAAATTATTGAAACAAGAAAATTAAAAAAAAATTGCAAAAATGAAAAAAAGTTCAAAGCTCTCTTCATTGTTCCGACTTGAGACGGTGATACTACTCGTGGAAACTATTTTGTTAGATATTCTGTAACAATCAATAGTCGAGTGAGAAATTAAATATAAAATAAAACAGCATCAGTGAACTACGTTTAATGTATACCTTATTGATATATCAATATTCTAAAGACTGTCATTTTTGAGTTTTGAGTTTTCTCATAAACTTTGATTTTGTCGTAGATTTTAGCCGAAAGTTTATATGCGACTTAATTTGATTTCATATTTATTGAGACAATAAATAAAGGTTAAGCGTACAAAAAAACAGGTAGCCAACTGGGTTTTTGACAATTAAAAGATTAAGCGAACAAAAAGACAGCCAACTGGTTTTTTTTTTTTTTTTTTTTTTTCCCTGTCAAAAAATTAGCAAACACCTTTTGCAACAGTTTTTTTTGAATAGATCTGCTTAGATATAAAAACGAAACTTTCTCAAGGTTAACCTTTACTAAAAACAAACAACCTGCTCTAGAAAAAAAAAACAGTGTTTTTTAATAGATAAATAAAACAACAACAACAATCCTTTTTGGTAAGAGACTCATTGACAAGCAAACAATCATCAAGACAGTTAGATTTTTGCCAGTGATTTTTGGTTAACTACTTGTATCTGTGAATACATAAACATGCATTTATCTTAACAATCAGTATTTATATTTGTTTACTTTTGATTTGATATAAATTGATTAGAATTAAAATTAACATAGTTGCTAAAGTTATCAGATTTGTTCAGTCGCAATGCGGGGGGCTTGTCTGTAACTTTCCTAATCAGATTTAAACTAAATTAAATGAATGTAATTTTCATGCCAGTAGACACCATTTGTCGCTAAATATCGCTTAGATCACCATTCTCCTACAACTGTATATTCTACTTTTATTTTTAAATAATATATTTTTATAAATACATCAATCCAAGCTTCCCCGCATTTAATCATAGAGCTGCTGCTAATTTTTATTTCATTATTTTAACTGTTTTTATCTTTATTTTTTCTATTTACTTAATTTGAGAGCTGCTGCTGGAATGGCGAGATCACGGCCTACAGATCTATTGGTAAGGTTGCACGTGTGAAACAAAGGCTGGTCACGACATGAAAAACACGCGTGGATCAAATGAAACGCGAAAACGCGTTTTTTCCTAACGTAGTTTAGCGCCTTCTTAAAAAAAACTAATGGGGAAAAGCCGCCCTCGAGTCAAATTTTTCTCTCTCAGGGCTAGGGCAACATAAATTTTTTAAAACTAAACTGAGGTTACCCTGATCCTTTCCGCAAGTTTATCTGGGTTATAACGTGGTTAAAAATGGTTATAGTGGAATTTTTTTAAGAATATTTTGAGAGGAGGAGGTTATTTGTGTTCTTCTGGTACTGTCGTCGTTATCAAAGCAAAAAAAATACTGACGGTTGTATAGCCATCATAAACTCAGGAGCGAAAACAAGAACCAAGCGGGTATACGTCCATCTTGATAAATCGACAGGATGATTACAGTGAGTTAACAAAAATGGGAAATCAATTTATGCACTTTTCAATTATGATGATCATTATTATCAATTTTTTTTATTTGATTCTTTCTTCTTTAAAAGCCTGAAAAGATTCCGAGATCCTTGTAGCACCATTTCTATTGGGTATTTTAATAAAATGAATTTATTTTGTATTAAATTAAAATTTATTAAATTTTTTAAAATAATTTTTTGTAAACAGACTTTTAGAGTTTTTCTTCAGGTTTTTACACTAAATGTGCCACTTTTTTTTTTTTTCCTTTTTTTTTTTTGAAACTTTTTTTTTTTTCCCTTCTTCTTCTTCTCACTTTCCTCTCCATCATCACCGCCCAATTCCTGAGCTCCGTAACGAGTTTGTCCAGGTACTTGTGCACTGTGCCCTCTATCTTTTTTCTTCTTTCGCTCTATATCTTAGACTTCTTTCAATAGGTATGTCTTTTTTTGTAAACTCTCTTTTTCTGCCGCTTCGCTGCTTTGTTGTCGTTTTTTCTACTTTTGTTCTCCTTTTTTTTTTTGTTCGATGAAGACCGACCCTACTCTTTGACCCATCATTATTACCGTCGATAGCATCAGCAACAACGGGGTAACATTTACTTTAAATTTAATTTTACTTGAATTTTACAAAAAATAGAGTTATATGTTGGCTCAATCATCACTATCGTCACAATCGATATCTTGTGACTGTGGCATATCTTTCATACTTGTGAAATGCTATTAAATCGCATCCAGGACCCCCAGACGTTTATTTTAACCAACCATCACCAAATTCAGCATCTAATCATGCTAGCAAAATCTAAGAATAATCAAAAAAACGATCCCTCGATAACAGCAGGCCGTCAGATTTTTAGTTCTTTTTTCAATTTATCTCATATCTCTCTAACAATTTTTTTCTTTCAAACCTTTATGTTTAGACTCAGAAAGCTTTTATAGTTTTGTGTTTTAATTTTTAACTGCCCATATTTCACAGATAAACCTTTTTTACACTTGAGGGTTTTCTCATTCTTTTGATTAACATTATAATATCCAGCATCTTTATTTATTAAAAATTCTTTCTACGTTTCCTGTATAGTTGATATGCCGGCTTGTTCGTTCATCCGCCCTATTTTCGCCAATATTTTTTTACTGTGACCTTGTCCTCTATTTAATTACAACCGCATATTTTACAATAATGAATCCCGCTCAAGTCCAGGCTGCATCTATGCAAATGCGCCAGGCTGGAATCCCTCAGACTGCCATGCAACAAGGCCCTGTTATGACCAATGGGCTCACTCCTCAGCAGATTCAGCTTTTGCAATCGCAGAATGCCCAATTCGCTGGCCAAATTATTAACGGAAATCCGGTTCTTGCAGCTAACGGTAACCGCGTTGTGGGTATGTACACATCCCTCTTTTTTCATTTTATTTAAGTTTTTTATTTAAATTTTTTGGTTCTGATCTAATTTTTTTTTACTATTAGCCATGCAAATGAACCCTCAAATTTTTCTTCAACAAAGGCAGTTACAAGCTCAGGCCGCCCAAAACGTTTCCCAGAGCCCGAACCAGGCCCAGATCAGAACTATGATCCCCCAAAGTCAAATTAATGCCCAGCAAGTAAACCAGCAACTTGTCAACGGCCAACCCATCCCGATGCATATGCAATCTCAACTACTTCCACAGTATCAGTTTCAATATCCGCAACTTCAGCGCCAGCTTCCCATGCAGGCACAAGCACAAGCCCAGGCACAAGCTCAGGCACAAGCCCAAGCTCAAGCTCGAGCCCAGCTCCAACAAGCGCAGCATCAAGGCCAGATCAATCCAGTCGATCCTCAACAGCACATGAATCCTGCCCAGAGACAGTATGTGAATCAGCAAAAGCTTCAGCAGCAGCAATTTGTTCAGATGCAACAGAATCAACTTTTAGCTCAGTCTCAAGGACAACAGGGACAGCAGCGACAGTCGCTTTTGCAACAGCAGGCACAGCAAGTTCAACAACAACAACAACAGGCACAACAAGTTCAACAACAACAACAACAACAACAGCAACAACATCAACAGGCACAACAAGTTCAACAACAGCAGCAACAGCAACAACAGCAACAACAGCAACAACAACAACAGCAACAACAACAGCAACAACAAAAACAACAAAAGCAGCAGCAAAAACAACAACAGCAACGACAACAACAACAGCAGCAACAACAACAACAACATCGCAAGCAGCAGCAACAACAACAACAACAACAACAACAACAACAGCAGCAGCAGCAACA
>JAKVQX010000552.1:0-14655 GCA_030463015.1 Geotrichum citri-aurantii
ATAATAATAATAATAATAATAATAATAATAATAATAATAATAATAATAATAATAACAAGTTTTCATCTATGATAAAGAAATTTGTCCTTTAAAATTAGCTAGTGATAGTAGGGTAGCATTGCAGGATGCGACTCTGTTATCATGTGATTATGCTGTTTTGTTTTATTGTGCATTTATTTTTTTAAAGATTTCAGAAAAATATTCAGATCTATGAGTTCATCAAGTTTTGATTATTTTTTGGGCTGACCTAAAAAAATAAAAAATAGGCAAAAAAAAAAAACTGATTTTTATTTAAAAAGTTGTAAGAATGAAAATGATGTAAATTGCTGTTGAATTTTTTACACGTATTTTTTTTGGTTCATTTTCATTCACACAATTTATTTAAAAGGTTGAGCCACAGAAGGCTGTATCGGAACGTATGCTCCGTTTTGACTTGCTCGGGATAAATGCCATAATTGGAAGTTGCTCTAAAATCATATACCCTAACCTTTATCACTCTACATTTCATTACATTTCGGAAAAACTTGACTTTATTTGGATTGCGCATGTAAAGCGTTTAATTGGTTGGATAGCGTTAGGTCCTATTGTAAAAGATGTTTATTTTTAAAGTTTTTCATTTTAAAGTTTTCTGGTTTTTTTTTTATTTTTTAACTTTTTGGCCACAAAATTAAAAACCAAAAAAATTACAAAAAAAAAAAAGAAAAATTAAAAAAATCTCGCCAACGGTTGGACTCTTGATTGTTGCAATAGATTTTACAAAGGTGTCAAAAATACTTGAAAACAAAAATTAGATGAGAGACCGAAACACAAGGCAACACATTAGGGAATAAACATCATCGAGGAATGAATTTAAATTTACGTCCGAAGGTTGTTAACATTCTATACTTTTTACTGTCGTTTCGTTTATTATATTTTAAAATCAAACAAAAGGCATAAATTTTTGAATTTTTTCTTTAGGTAAATACCATACTGAAATTATCATGAATTCAAAGGCAAAATCAGAACAAACTGGACAAAACCATTTCTATATCATCAAACTCGTATTGATACAACGGCACTGAATTATTGATATTATTGTATATAGTTTTGTATATTTTTGTACTTTTTTGTTGCCTTTTTTTTTTTTTTTTTTTTTTGACAGTTATTGCCATAAGTTTCTCTTTTCTATGCGATACTCGAACTGCCGTATCGTCCATGGTAATCGGCCGTTTTGTTTTTTTTGGGTTCTGCGCTGTTTTATTTATTTTTTTAAAAATCATCGTTTTGACTCCTTTAAAACATTTTCAGATTCTTCTTTTCTTACTTTTCTTACTTTTCCTTTCACTTTTTCTCTCCTTTCTTCTCTTTTTCCTTTTTTTTTTTTTTTTTTTTTTTAAAAATCTTCATCCAATTTCTTATATTTCACTCATCTCTGTAGCTAGACTCTGTAGACAACAATGAATTTTAACTAGACCCTCCATCTATCGCGTCAGAATGATTGGTAAATTACTGTCTGGAAACCCATTCAACACCACAGCCAGTACCAACAACAACATCTCCAATAGCAATAGTTCAACCTCCAGCAATACTCCTCGACCCTCCTTAATCCCCAGCAATGCAAGCATACATTCAGACACCTCTTCAGTCAAATCTCTAGACATCCCCATCTCCGTCATAGACGAGGCCGACACCCGCAATCTTCTATACGGCTCGACAAAGCTCTCCGCCAACTCACCTTTCCCTAACTTTGAACCTTTCACCGACCTACGCGTTCTCGCCATCACTGACATAACCCATTTTGATTCTGCCCTATTCGACTCTGCCATCTATCAACACCCTCAACCAAAAAATAATACTTTCTACTCTCCCGAAATTCCGTCTTTTCAGTCACTTCAGGAACACGTTTTCGGCTCATCTCAAATTAAGTACACTGGACCCTCAACCAAACTCCGTCCTTTACCCAGCAACAGCTCAACCCAGACATGGCTTGTTTCGCGGCTTTTTCGGCTCGAGCGCCGCGACAGTGAATGTTTGAAACAAATCAAGCCCAAGAAAAAGCTTGCTGATGTGACTGATTATACATGCGCCGTTTGCGTTTTCATCACGACTCCTAACTCGGCCCAGGCGTGCCTAACCGACTACTGGCCAGAGTTATCTGCCGCCATGCTTCAACTTCAGAGTTCCATTGCTCTCAAACTTTCGGCAACGCTTCCCATGTGCTACAAAGATTTTACACAGCGCTGGCGCCAGCCTTTAAGCGACGATGATGGTCGCCATGCAGTTGATGTTTTTCGCCAGCGCTTCTCTGGTGCACTTCAGATTCCGCGTGTTGTTTGTGGCCAGAAAAACTGGCCCAAGATTTTTCAGGAGCTGGTTTGGGCGTGGAACGTTTACGACAAAACATTTGTTGCAGCCGCACTTGCATCTTTTATTAAGTACCAGTCAAATTTTTTATCATCGCCAGGCGCACTGTCGCCTGTGCGCACCGTCGTTGTGGGCGACCGCATGTCGACTCGCAAGTTTATTTATATCCTCACCTCTTTCATCTGCGACCCCAGCAGCAACGACTTTTTGCAATACCTGGTCGACAACCGGTTTGACGAAGAGGGCAGTCTTAATACCAAGCCCACTGCCTACTGCCATACTGCGCTGCCTGTGCCTGACGACGAGGGCTGGCAGATCCCTGTTACCTACGAGGGCCGGGTCGCCAAATCCACTAGCATCTGCACCATGTCGCACGTGGTGAAGCCTTCATTTTCCATTAGCTCGTCGTCACTTTCTTCTTCTTCATCATCTTCATCTGTTGTGTCGCTTGCAGCCGCGTCGCGGCTATCAATGTCGCCGTTCTCGCCGTCTTCTTCGTTCCAGCAAATGGCAAGTAGTATGTTCCGGAAGGCAGCTAACAGCTTCTCACCGTCATCGCTAACCAGCTCGAATTCGACGTCTTTTTGGCAGCTGCCGTTATCAAGATCAAACTCGATTGCATCAGTAGACGATGTGCTATTTCACTCGCCATCTGTCGAAGAGCGCGAGTTTGAGTACTTTGCCGAGGCGCGCCGCAGCCGCGGCTTTTACAATAATACCGTCGGCAAGGGAAGCAATGCAACCATCAGTAACAATCGCAGCTGCAGCTCTGAGAGTAAAAATTCCTCGCTTTCGTCGCTGATGCTCGAACAACCCACGTTTGAAAAGCTAAGCGCCACCAAAACCGATCCCCACGTGGTTGAAGTGCCTGAGCTAGAAAGTGACGATTCTGAACCCAACTGGGACAACAAGCCCGTACTACCGCGAGTGGCGGGGCACGTGTCAGAGTTCCACCCAGACTTTGCTGTGCAGGGTCTGTCGCCAGAAGCTGCTACTGCGGCGCTAGATGAGTACCGGTGCGCGATGGATACAAATGATGAGCATCTGATTGTCATTGACCTGGTGCAGCAGCGCGTGCGCGTGCTAACACGGGACTCTTTGCTGGCCGCGCCAAAACCAGAGACTGCGCGGGTCGGACACGATCTCAAGGCCATTCTTGAGGCAGCCGATCTGGCAAAGCTCAAAAACTTTTATGAGAAACGATTTTTTATCTAATGATATAACTAATGAATTTTTTTCTTTTCGAAAAAAAAAAAAGAAATAAAAATTTAAAAAAAAAAAAAAACCTCCCCCAGTAATGCTTATTTTTAGCACTATATGCACATTTAAGCGAAAAAAAAAAGGCGACTGTAGCGATATTGGAGATCTCAATAGCACACATCTTTTAACTGTAATCACTATCAAAAAAAAAATCTACCCCAACCGTCAATTATCCGCCAGTAGTTTTTTTACGTACGTTCATATGGCACATGTAAAAATTGTGTATATTACAGACTTTACAATTTTTACAATAAATTTTTTTGCTTTGTCTGCACCATGGCCGTTTATCAAGACTGCAGAGTCCAGAAGAGGCAAATGATCGCGTGAAAATGAGCACTTTTACACAACTTTTTTTTTTTTTTTTTTTGATTTTTTTGTCAACTGAATAAAAAATATCAATTTTTTAAAAAGGAAAAAAAAAAAAAAAGGATATAACTGACAAGATTAATGTTGATAAAGGACAGGTTTCATGTTTAGTATTGAAATATGAAAACCATTAATTTTCTCGTTTTTAAAGCGTCTGTACACAAAGTTGGAGGGGTTTTTCTTTTTTTTGCGATTATGTCGGTTTGAGTAGCCTATTTTAACGCCTTGGCTGTCTTGAATTTGGAGGGCTTGGCAAAGGTGGCTCTCCGATTTTTTAATATTATTATCGATAAGGCAGTCACGTTTGACCATAGAGAAAAACTTAAGTAGCAAGAGTAGCAATTTTAGACAGTGTTTTACAAGAGATTTTTATTTTTATTTTTGTTACTAATGCCTTTTATTGGTGTGCCATGGAAATAACATTCAAAAGTGTTCAATGTTTTATTGCAAAACATTCAAAAAGAAAGAAAAAAAAAAAAAAAAAAAAAAGTCCCAACGAAGTGAAAAAGCAAAAAAAAAAAAGAAAAAAAGAAAGCAGCAATCGGTAAAGTGAATTATAGCCAATATGTACTACGTATTTTTGTGTTTGTGAGAGTTATTGAAACACTCAATCAGAAGAGAGCTCTAGATAACCAATTGGGGCAGCATCGCACTATCGCATCAAAACCCTCACACGCACCGCATTGGGACCTCACTAGCTTTGCATCAGAAACGTGTAATGCGTCCACACAAACTGCCGCACAGTCTTCTTCTTTTTCGCTCAGTCTCTCTCCACTAGTGTGCCCCAAACCACCGTATATCCTGGACTGGCTGAACAACCCTCCGCAGCACGTGTCAGCACGGGCGTCCTCCCCCCGGCTTTTATCGCTCTTTCGCAGCTTTTTGTGCTTGTAGTCTGACAGCCTTTATGCCCGGCCGTCTTCACCGGCACCGCCTCTTCTCTCTCCCTATCCATCAATCACACCATCCATTGCGGTAGCCATGAGCAAAAATTCTTACATTGGCGTTTCTCTGTGGCTGCAGCCACCACCCAATTCCCTTCTCGGTGACGCGCTGACATCTACTATCAATGGTCTAAAACCGCTCTTCCACGACGCGTCAGGATTCGCGCCTCATATCACCATCACATCTAACATTACTGTGTCGCGCCAAAACACACAGCGCCATGTGGCCTCTATTCTTGATCGTGCGCGTGCCGCGGCTGCATCTGTTGACCATCTTGACGTCGTCGTCAGCAATATAGTCTTTAACGGAACCCAATTCTTCAAAAAGGTTTACTTTCAGGTGCAGCGGCGGCCTGAGCTGCTTTCGCTCGCCCTCATCTCACGCGAAGAGTTTGTTTACCTTCCCGAGCTGCAGACGAAAGCGCGCCAGGAGCAGACCTGGGCCGAGTCAAACCGGCCTGTTAACAGCGCTGCGCCGCCCAAGGCTCGCGCGGAGTTGAACACACTTTCAGATGAGAAGAACGAGGAGTTGATGCAAGAGGCCGCACAGCGCGCGTCCGAGTGGGTGCGTAACGAATACGACCCCCACGTATCGCTGGTTTACTCGGGCGTATACCCGATTGATGAAGCGGTTCAACAGACCATTGACACACGCCTGCGCGACATGTTTGGTGATAACTACGCTGAAAAGGGCATTGGTTGGACCGGCGGGCGCCTGGCACTTGTTAACTGTGAGGGGCCGGTCGAGCAGTGGACTGTGCTCGGCTATCGCGATATCTAGGCTCCCTAATATAAAATAGCTTGTTTGCTTGTAATATTTTCTAAGCTTTTTTTCTCTCTCCATAATAATGACCATTGAATTGCACAAAACCCTGTCTTCTTGTTTTGCACTTATTTTACTTTTTTTTTTTTTTTTTTCAGTTACCAGTTAATTTTTCGTAGTTGAGTATAGTTTCGGCTAGAATGAATCTCTACAATAAAAAAGTTTCTATTAACAAAACATAGGAATATACACCCCCGTTTACGCGGTCCACAGCCGCGCAGTACCGTCGGCACCCGCTGACACCAGCCAAGCCTCCTTGCTATGCCACGCCACGTCCAGAACACCCAGACTGTTGACCACACTGTGGCCCTGCAACTTCTTCAGAGGCACAAGCAGCGGGTTCTTCATCAGATCATCATACACACTGCCGTGGAACACGTTGATCAGACCGTCGTCACTCGCACTCACAAACAGCGGCAGCGACTTGTGGAAGCGCACCGCGCGCACCGCCTTGTCATGGTAACGCAGTGTCTTATACGGCTTGCTTGACAGGTCCAGATCGTGCCAAATAACACGCTTGTCGTATGACGATGCCAGCACATTGTCACCCTGTGGGTGGATATCAATGCCTGAAATCCATCTCACACCCGGCTGTAGTTTCTTAGCCAGCACCTGTGCCGCCAGATCATAGACACGAATGTATCGCTGTGTCGCCACGTACAGATGCGGGCGGAATGGGTGGAATAGTGCGTCCTGGACAATACCCTTGGACTTGCGGAACGGCGACTGAGAGTTGTGCTTGGACATCTGGTGCACAAGAACCGCCGTGTTCTGCGCCGCTGGCGACACTGTCAGGAAGTAATCGCCCCGGCGGTGCCAGCTGAGTTTCTTGATCGTCTTCTTGCAGCGCACAATCACACCAACACCGTTATCGGCGAGCTTCGCACCGGGCTTGGTCCAGTTGGCAACAATCTTCTTCTTGACAAAAGGCTCGTCATCTTCTTCATCTTCGTCGTCGCCAGCGTCATCCTGCTTGCTGGCATCTAGTTCGTTTGCATCAGACTTAACCTTGCCGTTTGTCTCCTTGGACGCATAACCCCAACCGGCCTCGATTAGCTCGCGACCGCGGTTTTCAACCTCAGTGTCAAACACGGGCGGCACCAGCAGATATACATTTTCGCCAGCTGCTGCCGCAAGCAGACCAGTCTCAGCGTTAGGATTCCACTGCACAGAGTCGACATGGTCGTCCTCGCTACGGTCACGCTCAGCATCACTGTCGCTATCTTCCAGATCTTTCTCCTCGTCGGCGTGGGAGTCACCCTTGACAACGTTCAGTCGCCACAGCTCACGGCCCGTGAGTAGCTCCCAAACGCGCACAGTTCCATCGTCACCACCAGTAGCCAAGAACTGTCCAGACGGGTCAATGCTGACAGCGCGAACACGGCCGCGGTGACCCTTGAAAATGGTAGAGCACTTGATGGGGAAGGGACGCAGATCCTTAGGCGACGGCAGCTCGGGAATCAAACTGTCAGGATCAATGTTAAGCTTAGCGCGACGAACACGCGGTGCCAGATACAGATCCAGCGAACGCTCAAAGCGCTCACGGATGCCTTCACTGTAGCCGGGCACCTGGCGCAGCGAGGGGTACTTCTTGGGAAGGAAGTTGCGCTCGCGGTCCTCAATATCTGCGTTCTCCCACGCCTCGCGCTCCTTGTCATCGGGCAAGTACTCCTCAGGTGGGTTGTACGACTCATCATTTGTAGGCGGAGGCAGCTTGGGCGCACGCAGGTTCATAACGTGGTCCTGGCCCTCAGGCAGGTTGTCGGCCCAAATATCAAACAGATTCTCGGCCTCCTCTTCCTCCTCGGTCTTCTTGGGCTTGTTGGGCACAATGCGGCCCTCACGAATGGCGCGAACAATCTTCATGACGCGCTTAGCCTCGTGTTTCGATGGCACGAAACGGCGCTTGGGTTCGGGCGCAGCCGTCACAGGAGTAACCTGTAACTCACCAGTAAACCAATCAACGTAATCCTCGTAAGGGTTAACAGAGTCATCGGGGTTCTCACCTTTCTGGATGCGTCTGACAAGCTCGAGCTCTTCCTTGGTCAGGTTTAGACTGCCGCCGGTCTCCTTGTCGAGCAAGCCAGTCCAGCCTTCGGGAAGATCAATGCTGTCGAGCAGAGCGTCAAGCGCGCTACCAGTGGCAGGACGCATAATGCGCTTTCCGTCAATGTCGTATCCAATATGCGGGAATTGGTCGTACGCAGAGAGTGGTACATTGCCAATCGTGTTGTTGTCTTCTTGGTCAGTGTCGTCACTATCGTAGACAGGAATGATCTCGGGGCGAATCGGACGAGGTTTGCCGTCAGCACCCTTGATATAAGTCACCTGTCCATCACTGTCCTCGTCAGAAGAAAACTCAGCGTCTGAGGGCTCTTCGCCGAGTAGTTTTTCGAGCTCGCGGTCCTCACGCTCGGCGTCGCTGTCAAAATCGCTGTCAACAGTCTTCTTGGCGTCTTCAAGAGATTCTTCTTCATCACTTTCGTCGTCCTCATCGTCGCTTACAACAAGACTGGGAATGCTAAGCTGATCAGCATTGTCTTGCTCGTCGTCGCTGGCGTCGTCGGCCTCAATCGAACGCTTTTTGCTGGCAAGAGCCTGATGCTGCACATCGGACGTTTCACTGACTTCGACCTCAACGACCTCAGGTTTAGCGTCTTTAGACACAGTCTTAGATCTAGTTCTAGCCATTCTTCTAGATAATCAAGGAAGGGGCTATGCAGAGTTTACAGAAGGGGGGTCCTGGAGGGAATAGGTCCTTTTGTTATTTGTGTTCCTGTGAGTTTTTTGGATGGTGAAGTTTTGTCTTTTGGGAGAAAAATTTCAAAAAAATAAAAAAATAAAAAAAATTTCACGTTGGGACTTTTGCTTTACCCTTGCCCAGACAAGCTTAACTTTTATCAGAATCGACCAAGTCCAATCGCTCTTACAGCCACCGGCACATCGCGCCTTCTATAGTCAACCTGTTTCAGTTTCCAACACGAACTTGTACATAGTCATGTCTGATCGTAATCAGGAGGCTACTGTCTACATAGGTAATATTGATGAGCAAGCAACCGAAGAGCTAATTTACGAGCTTATGCTGCAGGCCGGCCCTATCCGCACCATCAACCTGCCCAAGGACCGCGTCAACCAGGTGCATCAAGGCTACGGATTTGTCGAGTTTATGACCGACCGGGATGCAGAGTATGCGTCGCTAATTATGAACCAAGTGCGTTTGTTTGGTAAGCCGCTGCGCGTCAACAAGGCACTGCTCGACAAACAGCAGCGCACCGTCGGAACCGGCGCCGAGCTGTTCATCGGCAACCTCGATCCCATGGTCGACGAGACGGTGCTGGGCGACGCGTTTAGCAGTTTTTACCCGATATCGGGTAGCGTCAAGGTTACGCGTGACGCCGAGTCTGGCAAGTCCAAGGGCTTTGGTTTTATTGCGTTTGACAGCTTTGACGATTCAGACCGCGCCCTCGAGGCCATGAATGGCCAGTGGATCATGGGCAAACAGGTTACCGTGAACTATGCGTTTAAACGCGATGGCAAGGGTGAGCGCCACGGTGACGAGGCCGAGCGTATGCTGGCAGAGCAGGCCAAAAAGAATAACTATCAGACAGCAGCGCTGCGAAACAACCTTGCCAGCATTCCAAACCGTCCACCTATCGCACCTCCCGGGTTTGGGTAAATCATTGAAGCACATCGATGTTTCTCTTCCACGCATATTATTATTACTAATTTCTTTTGTTGTTGTTTCATTAATCTTTCATTATTATTATTATTGTGTTACTATGATGTTGTTGTAGTTGATCTTTTCATGTATATGTAAAAACTCCTACAGCAGGCCACCCGGTGTGCCATTCACCACAAAGCCCGAGTCCGTCTTCAATCCGTTGTCCTCACGGATCATGAAAATCGGATTCTTTCCCTCGCGCTGTAGCTCTTTGTAAATCAAAAGCGGTTTTTCCTCTAACCCAATCATACGCTCCTGGTCACCATAGCACACCACAAGGCTCACGCCACGCCAGTCGCCGCGGACATTGTGCCGCCGCGCGATTTGCGGCAAAATCTTGTAACACGGCACATCAGGCGAAATGTTGAAATCCTTTATGGGCTCCGAGTGCATAGAACCCGCGACTGACACGTTAAGGCTCACAGAACTGGCGTTAGTCGGAATGCTACTACTGATGGGCACTGTATTGGAGCTAGGCGCGCGGCTGGAACTGCCGACAACGCCGCGCTGCGACTGGCCCGCTAGCGTCGGCGTCGCCCGAGATGCCATGGTGTTTCCGGCGGATATGGTGGATACAGATTCCTTTGACATTATTGAGACATTAGAGCTGGACAAGTTGTAGAACGAGCTGTCGAGCCAGTCCTGCGAGTTCCGCTTGGGAGAGTGTGGCTGTTGCTGAGCCTGCAGAGTTAGCGGCGGTTGTTGTTGTGTTTGCTGCGCATGGAGAGTTTTTTTGGATGAGACCTTACGAACGACTTGCGGCGTAGCGTATGTTGGTGACGGCACAGGGGGCGTTGTCGAGCGTGTGTACTGGTCAGGAGTAGGCAGTGGCTTAGATTCCTTGACGATGCGGTAGATGGGTAAGAGGTCTTCGCGCAGTTTTAAAAAACTGTCGCCCATTTTGCGAAGCTCAAATTCGGCCAGCGACATGCGCTCATCGCGAGTCTCGAACGATTTTAGTATCTGATTGAAAGTGGTTGTGAAGTCTCGCGTTTGACTTTCCAGGACAGCTTGGGGTGCAAGAATAGTCAGTAGACTGTCTAAAATACTAAAAATATGAAGAAAGAAGAAAAAAGAAAAAAACGTTACAAAATTGACAAACAAACATGATACATACTTGGGGGAATGTAATGATCCTTGACATCCAGATTTTGATCTTTTATGATAGTGTATATGGCTTTAAGTATCCGTAAACGGTGGCCTACAGAATGGATGCCAATCTCTCCCAGATCATGATGGTTTAAGTACACCAGCACGTCACCGGTAATATTATTGTCTATAAAAGCACAGTCAGTCACATTCGTTTCTAATACAGCTCTAGGCGCCACGCAGTCACTACGCAGTGCCAGGAGAAACGAGGGAAGTCGCAGTTACCTTGAAAGTGGCCGGCGTATTTTCCCAGGCCGAGTTTACTGACCCAGCGCGCTACGGAGTCTACGTCCCACTCCAGAACATTTTTAACGGCGAGCGAGGAAGCCTTGTCTTCGTAGTGCGACATGTGAGTGAATGTAATATATTAATGACCGTGAAAAAAAAAAAAACTTGAAAAAAAGGGGTGTGTGTGTGTATGCGTGGTGAATAAGGATACTGAGGGTAACAGAAGGTGATGAAGCCCTGAAGTTTCAGTTTTTTTCTTTTTGCTTGTGTGCGTTTTTTTTTTTTTTTTTTGGGAAACGACCCACAATAAAAGTCAGAAGTGCCAACTGCATGCCTGCTACCTGGAGGCGGCAACATCAGCAACATTGCACAGAAGAACAAACAAACAGTAGGAATAGCAGTAAAACGAAACAAACGAGGAAAAACAACTTTTTTTTTCAATTATCATATTTTATATACTAATGCTAGAAAAACAACACAACAACACAGACAGACAGGGGGCACTTAGAAGGCAATGGCAAGGGCCAGAGTAGACACGGCAGTCAGACCAATCACAGCGTAGCCGGTTCTCCAAACACCCTTGACGGTCAGCTCCCGGGTAGAATCCCACAGCAAGTGTCTGAAACCGTTCCAGAAGTGAAGACTGAAAGGTGCGGCAGCGAGAGCCTTGATGCCAATCTTGAAAGCCAGGGGCAAAGCACCAAAATGAGCAGCCAGACTGGCGGCATCAACAGTGTAACCAAGAGCAGGCAGGCAGACGTAGCTCAGAGTGTACAGGTAGAAAGTACCAGCCATGGCAACACCGGTGATACGGTGAAAACTGGAGAGAATCATGGTAATTTCGGGCTTGTAGATGGTCAAGTGGGGGGAAATGGGTCTGTTGGAGCGCTGCTTCTTCAAGATCTCAAGAGCCTCGGCATCAGTAGTGGAAACGGTGGAAAGAGGTCTGGATCAGTTAGTACATGCATGAAAACTTGTCAAAGTTGCGGGTTCACAATGATCGCGGTACCCTGGAGAATCAAAACTTACCTGCAAAGGCCAAGGAAGGCGGTGGAGCGGCGAGTCGAGGCTCTAGCGGCGGCTGAAAAAAATTAGCAAATGATCGTAACTGATTAAACACAAATTAGACTTACCTCTAGCAGAAGTGGCGAGGAGGCGTTGGGCAAGCATGGCGATAGAGAATAGTTACTGGTGTTGTTGTTGTTTGTAGACTGGCTATAGAGAAGAAGAAAAACAAGTGAAGGCGAAGAAAAACTTCGAGAAATAAAAAGGTGAATGGCTCTGGCCAATCAGCGGTAACGTATTTGGGTTGGAAAAGAAAGTGTGGGGTATTACATAAGTCAGTCATACATCAAAATGTAATCACTCATATGTTGCTTGGTCAGCAAACAACCTTTCGCAGCCGAATTTCGGACAAAATAAACTCTCACTCTGCACGTGACACCGTGTGTCCGGCGCACCCGGGCACAAGCGTTATTTTCGTGGTCAGCACACACCCTTAATGGTTTATAAGGTAACAGTAGAAATGCGCAATCCTGAGAGTACATAAAAACAAAGATGGCGAGTAAAAATAATGTTTAGACGCACATAGGGCCTACATTTATGGTATATGTTATCTGTATTTAAATCAATTGTTCTCTCACAACTAAATAATAGTAAAGCGAGAATAAAGATAGATATTACTACTACTAAATAATAGTAACTACTCAAGTGGTTAAAAATTCAACTCAATGGCCCCAAAACAAATATTTACAAGTGCAAAAAACATCATAACAAGATTTTGAAGAAGACACTTAAAATTCTCGCCCCTATTAGACTCTCAAAGTAGCGTTTTTAACACACATATGCTATAACTGCATCCGAAACTGACCGGTAAAGCTCACAAAATTTTAATGGTTTTGTCGTCAAAACTAATCCATTAAGAATAAGAAGTTGCAGTTTAAAGTAAAAAAAATCATCTCTAAAAATTATCCAGGAAATCTTGCAACGAATCTCAAAAGACAAATTCAACCGTTAAGTTTGATCTTTTTTTATTTGATATATATAGTTTTTTCTAACCAGATACCAAATCTATAGATTCCACAAATGATTTGTTAAAAAAAACGTTTTTTAGTGCCCTTTCTTCATGCTATCTTGTGGTTAACATGGTCATTTTGAGAAAAAATTTATGACTTTTGTGATTTTTTTAACAGCTAGCAATTTTTTTACTAGATTCATCACTGGTGTTTTATTGCCATTGGCTATACTAACACTGAAATTTTTAAATTTTTAAGGTCTTTTTGTAGCTGCTAATAAGTCAGAAAAAAAAGTGTCGACGCCACAACTTGTGTGCTAATTGATCGACACTCACACAATCAATTCAGTTCAAAGGTTAGTGTTTGTAGCGCCAGTATTGATACTTGGTATCGGGTATTCGTTTGCTACAATTGTTTTGAGAAAAAAAAATTATTGTACCATTCTAATCCAGCGCTATCGAATACAGAAACCACTTTTGCGCGCGTTGAGAGCGCTACTTTGAGAGTCTCTTAGAGACAAATGTTTTTTATATAATGTCTTCTTTGTATATCTTTTGTTATTATGTTTTTGAAAGTACAACTTTTTTTGATGTAAGGACAATAAACTGATTTTCTATCTCTACCATTCTAAATCACCTACCCAAGTAATAAAAAAAAAAGGTGGCGCAGATATGGTACCAGCGTTTGGCAATATCCAGTCATTGCCTTATAGTATACATTGCGCTGGCAACACCTAGATAGATTTTGTGATAATAGTGAGCAGTTTTGGAACCTGCCAAAAAAAAAACAATTGATTCCGACTTGATTATTGCAGCGCGCTAAAACAAATTGAAAAGCTCTGGTTACTCTTACAGCTTTCAACCTCAATGGCATTTGCTAAAAATTGAAGTAAACAAAGTTTAAAGATCCGGGTCTATCGGAGCCCTGGCTTCAAATCGATATTTTGCGGCATTTTGAAAGAAAGAAAAAAACAAGTTTTTTTTGAGAGACGAATAGACATGAAAAACATGCCTAGTATTGGACTCTTTCGTCAAAAAGGTTTATAAAACGCGCCTAGAACACACGTATTACACAAACAATTTTAAGCTACATAGGTCGCTTGCCATAAACACGGTATTTTTTTACTGTTCTATTAACTGTGCAATATGTACTCAGGCTGCTACTAATTTTTTTTCTCTCTCTCACTTTAATTCAAAATTTTACGACTTAGCCGACTTGTAATTTTTACTGCAGAAAGATTCGGTTCAGCCGCCATAGTTTCATTAAACGTATAATACAGGAGTCCTAAGCTAAGACAAAACAATTTACTGAGTTTTAATCAAGATATAATTGATCATGTTTGATGGCAAAAAAAAAAATTGGATTCTTAGAATTGAAACTTTTCTTTAAGATAACAATGCTTCCAGTAGATTTAATAGTTTGTAAAAAATTTAACATGCACTTATAAGTTAACAACTATTTTTTTTTGTAACATGAATAGTTGTACTTTTGGAACACAAAAGAAGAAGCATGATCCAGGTCATGGAAAACTCGGCGCCGTGAACTTCATAAACTACTGATTAGTTTGTGCAGCACAACTTAAAAGCCTATAATTTTTGGTGTCTTAGTGTCTATTTTTAATAAATTTAAAATACTTATAAAACGAAAAAATTAGAATAAATACTAAAATGTTCCATCGAATGCTGATACTACTTATGCGCGTTGAGAGCGCTACTTTGAGAGTCTCTTAGAGACAAATGTTTTTGAATTAGTGTCTTCTTTGTATATCTTTTGTTATTATGTTTTTTGTATGTGTAACTTTTTTTG
>JAKVQX010000553.1:0-14599 GCA_030463015.1 Geotrichum citri-aurantii
CAAAATTGCTGCCATGATGATGATCAAATGAGTGAGCCTTGAGTATTGCCTGTTGAAACTTGAAGCTAAGAAGCGTGATTTGAGCAAACCCCTTTTTTTTTTCTAACAATAATGAAACCAGTTGCAACAACTTCTTCACTTTTTTATTGTTTTCTTAACCGAGCTATTGATGAACCCTTCACCAACTTCAGACATTGTCGATTAGCTAAACGTGAACAAAGATATTCTAGAAATAAAATGAGTAAAAAGTTTTATTAAATTGAATCAAAAAAAAACAAAACAGCTTTGGCAGACATTAGATAACTAAACAACCCTTTCAAGATTGTGGTTTTTAGTTACAAGTTTAAAGATGACATCTTAAATCACGACATTAGTTTGGAATTTTTATTTTTATTATTTTATTTCATTTTTTTCAGTGAGATACACCATAACAGCGCCAGAAGGATAAACACAAAAGAAACGGAAAAAATAACCAGAATTTCTTACCGTCACAGAATCATCATGCTGAAAGCCACAAAAAAAACCCATTCCAGTTCACTAGAGATACTCCAAATCTTTATCCTCAACGCCTAGCTCTTTGCTAACTGTTGCCAGACTGTTGAAACTGACCCTACACAGATAATCAAGCATTGAATGCAGGTTGTCTGTGTGCACATTTATGCTCTTAGTGAGTTCTCGCTCAGCATCTAACATCTCACGGACCAGTTTGGGGTTTGTTTTGTTGTTCTTTGAAACCTCGGCACTGAGCAGCTCGCAGGCCTTGCGAAGACCTGCTAGTTGCTTTAAATCATCATCTCTAGATATCTGCAGTTGCCCATGCTAGCTGTTAGTAAAGTATCAAAAAGTCAGACGCACACAAATGCCCTTTTCCTGTTGGGTCTGCGTCTAATTGTCTGCACAAATAAGGTTATTATACTAGATTCTCACGCTCCAATTTTGATGTTTCAATGCTGGTTTCTATCTGCACAATTTCCTGCTGGAGTTGCTTGACTTTGTCTCGCAGACCTTCAATCTTGTTTTCTGTCATTGCTCTGCTATCGCTCGTGAAAGCCCAGTAGTAGTTACCTGAGCCAATCTTCTCGACCTTGACAAGCGAATTATCTGTGAGGTTTTTCAACAGGCCTTTTATCTGCATAGAACTTACGCCTATTTTTTTAGACCCGGTTGTTTCTAGCTCTTTGATGTTATAAAACTCTTGTGTATCATAGAAAAAATCTAGCAGGGCCTTTTCTTTATCTTCTTGAGACTTTCCTTTTGGAGGCTTTTCTAAGGCTGTTAGAACTTATCTAAAGTTTTTTTTTTCTTTTTTTAGTTTATAATGATAGTTAGTTGCTACACACCATTGAGAATAGCTTTTACTATATTTTAATTTTAATTGAGTGTGCACTGACTAGTGAATCAGCGGATTATACGAGCAGAAACTTTGCTTTAGTTTTCAAACTCTTGGGAGAACACACACAGGTACCAAATTTAACCACCAAAAGAAGGAAATCCTGAGAAGTAGCTAAAGGTGAAGAACTTGACAAACGAAAGAGAAAAAAAAAGAAAGAGATAATTAAAGAGAAGAAAACAACTACAAAAATAGTTTATCAAAAATTCCTTTGCCCACTGGACTCATTGCTGTGATTTCTTTCCACACAATTAATAATGAGTTTGTGGGTTCAATTCATAATTTGTGTAATATCTTGTTAATATGGTGATCTTTCCACGTGACTGAATGCGTCATTCAATGTTGAAAAAACCCAACCATAAAAACACACACATACAAATATTCTTTAAGGTTTAAATCTTTTACTAAAATAAGAAATGCGGCTGTATTTGAGTACACACACACTGTATCTCTGTATTTTTAAATTTAAGGGCATAATAAAAGCATACACACTATCATAACACTGTAGTATGTGCTCTTCTTCATTATTGCTTAAACAATTTTAAAAACCAACAACACCAACAACACCAATTTCTAAATTCACAAATTAACAACAACAAAATTAACCTTCTTATCTCATAATCAACATCCCTTTTGATAAAATTAACATTTACTAAACATTTAAAGCATTATTACATGGTGCTCAGTTATCTTTAACTCTTCCTTCATCCCTTCCATTCACAATCTTTTTTCTTTTTTCTCTTTTCTCTAACATACTTCTTCCATGACCCTCCCCCCGCAATTACACACAAAACGTCTCAACATGTCGGAAACGTCGCCTTCTTCTATCACGCTGATAGGCGATTACAAGGTGGGCTCTGAAATTGGCCAGGGTTCCTTCGCAACGGTCTACAAGGCCGTCCACCAGCCAACAAACTCGACCGTCGCCGTTAAGGCCGTCCAGAGATCAAAGCTGGGCAAAAAACTACTGTCCAGCCTGGAGTCAGAAATCCAAATCCTCAAAACCATGACACATCCTCACATTGTTGGCTTGGTAGACTACCAGAAAACATCCAGCTATTTTTTTCTCTGCATGGAGTACTGTGCTCTGGGCGACCTCTCCTTTTGGTTCCGAAAACGAAAAGAGATATCCCTATCGATACCGCTAGTCGCCGATCTGTTTTCGCGGTACCCCAGTAACTCTGAAACCAACGCTCTGCACGAGGATCTCGCCCGCCACTTTGTCCAACAGCTGGCGAGCGCCATGGAGTTCTTACGTGCCAACCAGCTCGTGCACCGTGATATAAAGCCCCAAAATCTCTTGCTTTGCGTTCCCAGCAAAAGCGAGGCAGAGGCGACCGCTCGTGGCTACAAGGGTTGTTGGGAGCTGCCAGTTTTGAAGCTCGCCGATTTTGGGTTTGCCCGGTTTTTGCCCAGTAGCTCCTTAGCAGAAACGTTATGCGGATCTCCGCTATACATGGCACCGGAAATTCTGCGGTACGAAAAGTATAACGCAAAGGCCGACTTGTGGTCCGTCGGTGCTGTCTTTTATGAAATGGTTGCCGGCAAGCCCCCATTCTCGGCGCGGAACCATGTCGACCTGCTAGCTAACATTGAGAAAGCCAATGATCACATCAAGTTCCCAGACGGTGTGTCAGATGACGTCAAGAAGCTTATTCGAGGGCTTCTGAAGAATAAACCTGTCGATAGAATGGGGTTTACAGAGTTTTTCAACGACCCTGTTGTCAACACATCCATTCAGACTGTCAACAAGGCTCTAGACGGGCCCAAACTTGACAACAACATGTACATTTCTGAGTACATTCAGCTTGGCAAGTCCCAAACAGCGACGGGAGTCTCATACACCCAGCCCAAGCAAGGTGTATTGCCCGTCATCAACTCGGTTGAGATGGGCTCAGCGCCTCTATCACCATTATCACAAAGCACTAATAAACAATTTAAGCATTCATCACTCGAGCCATCCCCTTCACCAGGCGCTTCCTGGATGGTTCAAAATAACATGCAACAGTTACATCAGCAGTCACAACAACAGCCACAATATCAATATCCCCAGCAGCCCCTGTCGCCTCAACAGCAGTCCAATAACCAGCCAAGAAGAGCTTCCGATAGAACATCTATGGCAACTTATGGCAATGATTCTGACTATGTTGTGGTTGAAAAGAGAACTGTGGAAATCAATACCATTGCCGACGAAATTTCATACTCGCCTAAAGAGCGCCATCCATCGTTCAGCAGTAGTAGTAGCAGCAGTCGCCGGCGATCTAGCACCAGTAGCAGACCGTCCTCTCTTGATAGCAATAATAGAAGAAACTCTATTTCTCACGGATCATCACCATCTAATGCGCTATTGCGGGCACTAACAATGGCGTCTCATCGTCTTTTGGGAACAAAGGTGAACGAATATGGTGAGACCTCTCAGTCTTCTCCCCCTATGTTTTCTCAGCGTTACATGCCACAGTCTGTGGATTACGACGAGAGAAAAATTATAAAAAGACTTGAAAGCTTGGCTACCAAGGCTAAAGTAATCAGTATTTTTGCTGAAGTTAAGTACTCGCAGACGCTACCAGATCAGACTAACAGCCGTGAGGATGTGTACAGTATTTCTCCCGACGCTTTGGTTGAACTTGCCCAACAGGCGGTTGTCTTGTACATTAAAACACTGTCACTGCTTTCAAAAGCCATGGACCAGGCTAAGAACTGGTGGAAACCAGAGACAGAGACATCGGCATCAGCCAAGCTAATTGACACAGTGCAATGGGTCAGAGAAAAGTTCAACGAATGTTTGGAAAAAGCACAACGAGTGCAAAAAATTGCTAAAGACATTCCTTCAACCATAACGGCTGAAAAGTTGATTTTTGACCGTGCCATGGAATTGTCAAAGGATGCTGCCAAGAATGAACTAAACAATGAGGATTTGGACGGTTGCCAGCTTTCATACGGAACAGCCATCTGGATGCTCGAGGCACTTCTTGAGCCTGACAGCGAGACACTTGATGAAGAAGATACTGATACCGTCAAAAGCATTTTGGAAAGTCTTAGCAGGAGACTTGGAGCAGTCCGCGCGAAGATGGAAGCGATAGGCCAGCCCTTGAACTAACAAAGTACTGTAAAAACAACAATAACAAGCAAGCAAGCAAAAACTCATGCAAGAAAAAAGGAAAAAAAAAAGTATCCAAGCTGATTCATATATTTCTATACATGCGAATAATTCAAGTTTCATTTAAAAATGTGATGTAACCTTTAGTTTTCATCAACACCAAGCTTGTAGGCCACCAATGTACTCACTTCATAGTTATCTGTACTGAAGCTCCGTAGCTGAACTTGTTCACCGTTCTTGATTTCCTTTGCGTCACTGTCAGCCCACTCTGCGGGAACCTGAGCAGACGCATCCGCATAGACCTGAACATTGAATGTGCACTGCCCAGCGTCCAGCACTGGCAGAAACGTAATTGAAGCCGTGATCTGGCGAATGATGGCTTGAATTTCCTTCTGGGTCTGCTCCAGCGGCTTTCCTGACTCGGGCACGTCAGAAGATGTGGTACCTGATGACACAGACTGTTGTTGTTGTTGTAACACGCTAACATCAAACTGCCACAGTTCTATCACTTCACCTGAAGCTTTGGAAATGATTGCAACCACGAGCTTTGATATTTTGCCATTGACAAGCCATTTATGGAGTTGACCTATAATCTTTCGAATATAGCTTTTGACCTCAGCGTCTATCGTAATAAGAACATTCAAATTGTACTTTTTGACAAGTTGAAAGTCTTCTGGTGGGTAAATTCCGCGCTGGTAAAGGATGCTATTTATACTGTATTCGAAAAACTCGGCAACAATTTTTGACGAGCCTTTAAGCGAAACTTTAGATCGTGTTGGCGCGGTGGACATTTGATGTTTGTTGATTGTTGTTGTTACTATGATTGGTAGTAATAAAAAATTCAAAAAAAACTTTTGACAATACGTGTAAAATTCTTTCTTTTTACTGTTGTTTGAGAGATCCTACACCGGGAGGATCCACGCTTTGGTATGGATCAGAGAAGTTTGTGGTTGCAAAGTCTGGAGAAATGATAGTGGAAAGAAAAAAAAAAAAAAAACATTCAAAAAACAATCAAAAATCAAAAAAAAAAAAGATAAAAAAAATACGAAAAAAACAACACTCAAAGTTGTCATCATCATCGTCATTGTCCCATCACTTACAGTATACAAAAAAAAACATCACTATGGTAAGTTCTGCAAGCAACCGGTCGTTACCACAGACACTGACTTATTCTAACTTTACAATTTTTTTGAATGTCATCAGAAACACAGCGTGAAACGAGTTAAAACAACACAGGAACTGATCACCAAGAAATACAATCATGATGCGCCACTGATCAAGGAATACCAGGATCTAATGGCCCAGGCCTTCAAAAATGTATGAACCAGATCTTGATACATACTGAGATCACACAACTCAAAACAAACAAAACTAATCCTTTTTTTAATCAATTTGAAGAGAGAAAACAATGCTTATGATGAAAACGCGTTCAACGTTACCACAGACCTGCTTGACAGAAATCCCGAAAACTACACTGTCTGGAATATGAGACGAGAGATAATGACCAACCTGTTCAAGAAAACTAGGTATGTTGAGCCAAAAAAAAAAAGAAACTACCTTGATTTGCAAATAACATCAATATTATTCTAACTAACACCCTATAGTCCTGAAGAACAGAAGAAGCTTCTTCTAGGTGACCTATACTTTGTGCAAAAGAAATTTAAGAGCTTTCCCAAGGTTTACTGGCTTTGGAACCACAGAAGATGGTGTCTAGAACTAGATCCTACGGCAAACTGGAACCAAGAACTGGACCTTGTTAACTACCTACTAGAGAAGGACTCCCGCAACTGTATGTATATTGCCAGTCTTTTTTTTTTTTGATCTACCTTTTCTTTTACTTGTTTGTTTCTCGGACCATTAACATTTTCAACCCAGTTCATGGATGGCATTATAGACGATTCGTCATTAACAAACTAGAAGAGTCTACGTCTGCTTCACTGACTACAGAAGAATTTAATTACACGACCAAGAAGATCAACGAGAACTTTTCTAACTACTCTGCCTGGCACAACCGCACCAAACTGCTTCCGGCGTATTTAGAGTCTGCTGAACCGCTTGAGAGGCGGACCACTTTACACTCTGAGCTAGAATACGCCATTCAAGCAATCTACACCGACCCTGAAGATCAGTCTGCCTGGTTATATCATCAATGGCTGCTGACAGCAGCAAGTGTTTTAGTACCCGATCTCACCACCGATGAATTCTTTGATCTGGTGTCAAAGCAGGTCGACTCAATTACTGAACTTTACGAGGTTGAGCCTGACAGCTATAATTGCATGTTTTTCTTGGTCAAATACCTAATTCACTGCAAAAAGGCTACAGGCAAATCGCTGGAATCAGTCTTTTCAGCCAAAGAATTGCTCGAAAAGCTGCAAAAGACCGATGGAATGAGAAAAAACATGTACAAGTATTACGAGTCATTTATATTTTAGCCTGTGCCAACTTCTATATGCCAAGTAATGGAAATAAATATTCTTAAATGATGATTGCGCGGTCAGTCCCAGCCCAGGATGTATCTAACTGCGCCTTCGTTTGAAGTTTTATTTGATCTGATGGCCAATTCTGAACTCCGGCCATTTTTATCAACCCTATGTGACGTTTGAAAATTTTCAACGGCTCGAGAAATATCATTTTTAAACAACAAAATGGTGTCATAGTAGGCATTCTTGTAGTTTTCATCCACCACCAGCCGTAATGTGTTAGCGGGTCGATTCAGGTAAAGATCCATAAACTCAAGCAGCGCGAGGTTTGTCTTGTAGCGGGTTGACCCAAAGCTCTCAGAATCAAGCGGGAAGATCGACTCGTCTTTGCTCAACTTGGAAGCTAATATAATACAGGCCAGCGCCACTGTGTGTGTCGGGATATAAAGATAGACAAGACTCGAGAACGCATCAATAGATATATCCCACGCCAGCTTGGCAATCTCTCTTGTCAACTTTAGCTCCTTGCTTATCTTGATCACATAGTACTGTGGCGAAGTCTGACGGAAATCAAATCCCAGCGTTTCTAGCACAGCCCTCTCAATATGAAGAACATGCATTCTAATTTCTTCTAATTTTGCTGCTGAGTACTTGAAGCTATGATAGAGACAAGAAATGATGTCCTTGCTTTTCTTTGGCGTGTCCTCGATTTTGCTGGCAACAAGCAGGCACGTGCTGACTATCTCCAAGTTTGTCGACAAGATAGTATTGCCATTAAATATATAGTAATGCTGTACTAACATCATTGCCGTGCTCAGAGTCTTGACCGGAAACTTGAGGTCCTTGCAAGCGGACCCGAATATCACTTCCGCTGCCTGGCTCAGTCGAGGGTAAAATGCGTTGGGAGATATATCATTTTTAGAGAGCAGGCGTTCAAGCCGGTATGGGCTAATAAACAGCGTTGAGCGCTTAAGAAGATGAGGGAAAGTCTTCTTTGGCGATGACTGAGGCTGGTCTGGAGTGGTGGACATGATCGGATGAGCTGTTGTGTGAGTGCAGAGACTCTTGAAAAAGAAATCACCATGCGTATCGGAAGGGAGTTTTCTTGATGTTTTAATTTGGGACAACTGATAGTGAAATATTTTAAATCTCAAGTACAAAGTGCCAGAGACTTTGTCATGTGACCCAAAAGAACAAAAGTGTGTGGACTTCCAGTTCTATGATAGTGTTAATTATTATGTGCAAAGCGTTCAAAGCTGAGCGTTCCGAAATAACCAAAAAAAACGACAACAACAAAAGCCCAAAAAAAAAATGCATTTTCAGTATCTTCTTCCCTTTCAACAATCTCTTTTCTTTCTTTCCTTGGTTTTGATTCCAATTAGTTGAGCCTTTTTAAACAAGTATATTTTTTCAAACAATTACTTTTACGACTACAGAAACCAAAATAATAGAAAAAAAAACAAAAATGAGTGCAAGAAAAGGCAATGCAGTTTCAACTGCCCAAAGACGTCTCATGTCCGAGTACAAGTCGTTGATTCAAGACCCCCCTGAAGGCATCTCGGCTGGCCCTGTTGACGAAGATAACTTTTTTGAGTGGGAGTGCTTGATCCAGGGTCCAGAAGACACCCCATACGACGGCGGTCTGTTTGCAGCGACTCTGTCGTTTCCCTCAGACTACCCCTTGAGCCCACCCAAGATGAAATTCACAAGTAACATTTTCCATCCAAACATTTACAAAGACGGTACAGTTTGCATCTCTATTTTACATCCGCCTGGCGATGATCCCAACATGTACGAGCATGCCTCCGAAAGATGGAGTCCTATCCAAAGTGTCGAAAAGATCCTTATCAGTGTCATGAGCATGCTGGCTGAGCCGAACGACGAGAGTGGTGCCAACATTGACGCTAGCGTAAGTAGAAAAGAACTTATTTTATTAGTATGATACAACTAACAGTATGGATAACTAGAAAATGTGGAGAGATGACAGAGAGCAATTCAACAAGATTGTTCGCCAAAACGTGAAAGATACTCTCGGGTTATAAATAAATAATGATTTAAGACTTTTTTTTTTCTTCTTCTTTTTATTATTAGTATTAGCTACTAGGTGCTGCCGCTTCTTGAGCCTCTTCTTCATCATCGTCCTCAGGCTCGACCTCGTACTTGACCAGGAGATAATCAATGATCTCCTCCTTTTGATTCAGCTCCGCCTCGTAGAAACTATCATGACCAGCCTCGTTCTTAGCAAACGGGTCAGCATTGTGTTCACAGAGAGCCTTCACCACTTCGAAGTGTCCATTCAAAATCGCCCAGTGCAGAGCTGTGTTTTTCGAGTCGTTGACTGCATTAACCAGCTCCAGGAGATCAAATTGCTTGAAAAGATTGAGAAGCAGGTTGACGCAGGCTTTGTTGTTAATTTAGATTGTTAGTTTTCACCAAAAAAAAAAACAAAAAGACAATGAAATGTGTCAAAATTCTTTTACAGCCTTGGCTTACCTAAGTGGCCGTTAGCTGAAGCCATGTGTAAAGGAGTGTTGTTTAAAGCGTCTCTAAGTTCCAAAACCTCGTCACGAACCAGGTTCTGTGTGAGCTCCGTAAGATCTTCAAGCTCGCCAGCACGGGAGCAATAGATGATGTCATCAACGTTTTCTTCTGTAAGTAATTTCGGCATGTCTAGGTTTCTGTATATGCGTGCAAGCGTGTATGGTGTTGGAAAGTAGGTTTTTAACGGTGATATGTTGAAGAAGGAAAAAAAAAATTTTTCTTTGTAAAGTCGAAGGTTTTATTTTTCTTCTATTTTTTTAAACCTCCCAAAACCAGCTTGATCGCCACAACACTTTGATTTCAAATTTCACCTCTTTTTTACCACATTCCTTCAAGACAACCTTTACCTGTATACCACCTGAGTTATAATAAAAAAACAATAATGAAATACGAAAACAAATTAAGGTATACGGCTCCTATTGATGTGCTTTTTGAAAATCTTGAATCAATACTTTCAGATCTGAGCGGCGACTTGAAACCAAAAGATGGCAAAATCAACGTGAACGAACCATCGAAGAAATCCTTTTCTCATGAAGAACGCATTTTGAAAGTCTACAATAGTATACCAAAGGATGATCTGGTAACTATAAAAACTGAAAATAAAACACTCACCGTTATTCGTTTTTATCTCACGAACCTGCTCAAAATCCAAGAATTGACACAAAACAAACAGGACAAGCAAAAAGACTTGATTTCAATCTCATTGTATGATCTAAAGATATTCAATGCTTTAGTTTCTTACTTGGTGATTGACGGCATTCAACCTTGCTTTCCCAGAGGCGTGGGTGTTCCTATTGGTTTACGAACAAAGCAATTCAGTCTTGCAACTACTTGTAATGATAGCACTCAACCCGTTGATCTGACGCCTGAATCATTGGTCATTTTAAATGAAATTCTCTCGATACTGGTGAAAGTATTTTCAATCAAAGGCGATGTACGGGATCTTTTATTATTAGGCCCTTACACCGTCGATTTTCTAAGCGCCGCTGCCGTCATCGCGTTCAACACATCCATTCCAAAAGATCTGCGTTCGACTGGAATCACCAATTACAATTTCATTCAAAAACAAATTGACTCTTACTCACTATATCTCCATTTGACTTCCCTTATTAGACCTAAGACTCCAACTTGGTTTATCGCTGGTATTTCACACTCTCTTGCAATAATACCTTTGCAGCGATCAGATGGCGTCAAAGCGCTACTAGAATTTGTTTCTGGCGCCCGAGAAAAAGACGACGTTCAACTAGCAGATCTTGATCGTGCTACCAAAATTTTAAAGAGCATCCCCAAAAATGTACCCGTCGAAGTCTACAGCACTAAAATTGGCACCCAATTACTTAAAATTATCGCATCTCCCACAGGCAATTTGACGATTCCCACGCTCCAGGTTGTCTCAGCACTTTACTCTGAGCGTCCAGAAATAATTAACATGGGTCTAAAAAAAGTTGTCCAAGACCGTGTAAATCCTTTGATTAATAGCGTAGGTGAAACGGACAAAGTTCTTGTGTCTCAAAAAAATCTCGAAGAGGCACTGACTTGTTTGTATCTGATAGTTACAAAGTCCCATTCCGCTGATTTGTCGACAACGTTCACAGACTCTTTATTTCTGCCTCTGTGGAGTTTGGTCTGCTACCTCACAAGTACCAAAAAACATTCCGACTTGGAAACTTCGCTTCTAGTGTCAATTCTCCAAAACAGCCAAAATAAGACCAGCATTTATGTCAAGTTAATGTCAGAGAACTTGCTGATCCGCAATTATTCCAAGTACTGGAAATACTCTCCTAGCTCAGATGGTGGCGCTGAAATCCGATATTCCAAAGAGAATGAAGATATTGATGATCTTATTGACTCCTTTAATAAAGCTTCCATGTCCAAAATCAATGTGGCACAGCTTTTTGACGCTATCGAAATTAGAGTCAACAAGTTTATTGGTATTATTGACTTGTTACAAGATTCAGATATTAGCACATACTTTGTTTCATTGCTTAGTGAATGGATGCTGTCCAATGATGACCTAAACGAACAAGATCCGTTTAGGGCATTTACCACTGGTAAGATTCTTGAGGGTATTATTGAAAAATGCAAAAAGAAACTACTTGGCTCACCGGATGATATTTTTGAAGTTGTCAAGACTGCACTTGAGAATTATGCCAACACAATCAAACCCAAGAAGGAAATTAACAAAATCAATGAAAGTGGTTATAAGGCTCTGGAAAATTTGGTTACCATTGAACAAGACTCGGACGACGAGGATGGCTTTGCTGAGGGAGACTCAGACGACGAAGATGACGGTGTCAATAACGATGACTCTGAAAAAATTCAAGTCATTCAGCTATGTTTTTCGTTGCTTTCATCTATTTTGATGGAGTTGTACGCCAGCGAAAACACCAATAAGGCCGGAACTATTAGAAGCCTCATGGGCCTGATACCTCTTCTGAAAGATATCCAGACTTTCTCAACGTCGCCACAGATTAAGTCATTGGCAAAAAGCATGAGAACAAAAGTTTCACTACTCAAGTCTGACGGAAGCGAAAATGAATCAGGGCTCTCACCAGAAAAGAGTTCTAGACATTCGTTCATACAAGCTATTCAACTTATGGAAGACCCTTCTCCGCCCATCCAAGCACATGGCATGCACATTTTAAAAACGTTAGTGGAATCACTTGATAAAAATGTAGAGTTTCAGCTGGTTCTCAATTTATACATTTCCAAACTGAAGGACAAGGACTCATTTATTTACCTGAGCGCCATCAAGGGTCTTGAAGCATTGGCTAGCCGTTACAAACTAAAAGTGGTAAACCAGTTGCTTAACACCTATGTGGATGTTAACGGTGATCTTGAAGTGCGTTTGAGGGTTGGCGAGGTGATATTAAAGTTTATCGAAAATTACGGTAAAGTTTTGAAAAACGAAGAATCAGCAAAAATAATGGATATGCTGATTTCAGTTGTATCTCGGCGGCAGGGCAAGGAGGGAGACAGCGACCTGGTGCGCATGTCCGCAATGAGTATCCTTGGTCAATTTTTTGAAGCTGCGCCATCTGTGGCGACATGTCGTCTGGAAGACTGTTTAGACTGTGCTATCCAGATCCTTTTGCTTGAAACTAGTGAAGACAAAAATATCATGAGACGATCTGCCATTGTTATGCTTGCCAGTATAGTGAAAGGCAGCGGAAACGTTTTGAAACTGAGCAGTGAGCAGGTACAGAAAGTTCGTCTAAGGCTGGAAATCGCGAGTGGGGATCCTGATGCTTTGGTGAGGGCACAGGCTTTAACTACGAGTGAAATTATTGAAGATTATACATTGGATATTGGGTCGGTAGGCAGTAGTTAGCTGTACTATCACAAAAACAGAATGGAGGGAACAGCTTGCATTCTGTATATAATTATTTAAAAAAAAATTCACAAAAAAGAAAAAAAAAAAACAAAAAAGAGTGGACCTGTAGAAGATGTTATTAGTTCAATCAAAACTGCAAATAAAATGAAATAACGTATGTTAAATTAAATGAAGAAAAAAAAGAATGAAAATAATAAATTTTGTAATAGTAAGAAAATGATAATAATAATACATCAAACGGTTTGAATTTTAGAAGTTTGAACATTTTGTGTGTGCGTTCAACAACAACAACAAAAAATATTTTAAAATTTTTTCTTACAAGCTCAGTTTTCCACAAACCCTTTTTTTTTTTCTTTCTTTTTTACTACTATTGTGTATCTTTTTAAATCCTTTATTGACCCACACAACCACCAACCTTCAATCATGAATAACCCCAACAATGACGGCGGTGGAAACTTCCAGCGGCAACAAATAAGTCAACAGCAACTGCAGCAGCTACAGCAGCAGCAGCAGCAGCAGCAACAACAACAACAACAACAACAACAGCGACACATCATTCCCGACTTGACTATCGATGAGCGCCGAACTGTTTTAGCTCAGCTGTAAGTTTTGCCAAAAAAACAAACAAACAAAACCTGGTATTCTCTCATATAATCAAACTAACAGACGTTCTCTTCAGTGCGGCAGTGATTCGGAGGATTTCCATGATTACAAAAATGAAGCCTGAGTCAATTCCTCAGGTGGCGAGTAAATATGAGAGTAATATTTTTACGTCAACTAGTACAAAGGTAAGAACAGTCATTTATCATGACACAAATCTAAAAACCATGACTAACTTATATATTTTTTTTTAACAGGCTCAATATCATGCTAAATTTCAAGAGACTGTTAAGCAACTGGACGTTCGATTTGCTCAGCAGAGGCAACGTCAACAACAGCAGCAGCAACAAGTAGGCCAACAGCAGCAGCAGCAGCAACAACAACAACAGCGGGGTAATTTAATCAATGTCGGTAACCAGTTTCAACAGAATGCGAACAATGGAACCGGTATTGACAACTTCAGCCAACAAAACCAGATCAGACAACTTCAACAACAGCAACAACAGCAGCAGCAGCAGCAACCTCCAACTATCAAGAAACCTGAAATGTACCAAAATAATAATGCCCAGTTCAACATGGGAAACCAACAAACCCCTCAGCAGCCCATACAACAGCCACCTCCGCAACAACAACAGTTCAACATCAATAACCCAGGGAACATGACTAGAGAACAACAGATATTATTAATGAAGATGGCTGAGGCCAAGCAAAACCAACTCAACGGTAACAACAGCACTAATAATCCCAACCTCAACATTAACAATAACTCAACCGTTCAAAATGCCAACCCGAACCTGAACGCTGGCCAGAATACAAATATTAACAAGACTGCTAACAACGCCAACCCAGTGGCATCAAAAGAGGTAGAATTCAGAAAGCAGTTGCAAAAACAACTTCTGACATCCACTATTCCACCACAGATTTTGCAAATGATGCCAGGGTTACCACCAGATGTGAACACTTGGATTCAGATTAACGAACTGAAAAATAAAGGGGCTTTGAAATTTCAGGACATGAATTTGATTAAACAGGCTTACGAGCGTCATTATGCGTTTATTGTTCATCTTCATCGTCAACAACAACTGCAAAGGCAGCAACAGTTGCAGTTACAGCAACAGCAACAACCGCAACAGCAACAACAACAACAACAACCTCCTCAGCCACAACAACAACAACAACAACAACAACAGCAGCAGCAGCAACAACAACAACAACAA
>JAKVQX010000554.1:0-14572 GCA_030463015.1 Geotrichum citri-aurantii
ATTATTATTATTATTATTATTATTATTATTATTATTATTATTATTATTATTATTAAAAAAACCCTTCTTCCCCCAACTGATCGCCGTTAGAACGGCCGATGAAGTTACGGTAACTCGAATTAAAAAAATTATTATTTCTTACCCCACAGGGGTGCCAACGCCATTGCCAAAAAAAAAAAAAAAAAAACTTAACTGGAAATATTTATAAAAAGGACTGTTTCTTGATCTCGACCCTTAAAATCTCTTTTCCCTTTTTTTTTTTTTGATTTTTTTTGGAAACAATTACAACCACGCAATAGAGCAAAAAAAAAAAACAACCCAAACCAATCAAGCAAACCGCTAAATCCACACACACAAAAAAAATGAACGTTTTACGCCGACCCATGGCGCGGCTCGCCAGCCGCATGAGCCTGCCTCCCCGCCACCACTTTGCGGCGGCAGCGGCGGCGGTGCGCAGCGTGACGACGGGTGCGCGCGCCCTTACGCCCGAGACCCGTGCCGAGATTGAACAAGTCCTCGCTGCCGAAGACGCTGCCACCGCCGCCAGTAACAACAACAACAACAATCATTACTTACTAGAGTATGGTGGACTTGTGAACCACGACATTTTTTGGGGTGACATGGACACGTTTGGGCATGTCAACAATGTAATGTATCTAAAGTGGTTTGAGACCGGTAAGTGAAATCAATTGTTATTGTTACGATTATCAATATTATTATTTTTTTATTTCTGAAATTTGAAAAAAAAAAAATTTGAACAACCATAAAAAGAAACAAACAAAAAAAAAAAAAAAAACTGACGAGCAAAGCCAGAGTAAACTACTTCCGGGCATTGCCGGACCTCAACGCCGACAAGTTCATGGGCGGCGTGGGCGTGGGCCCCATCATCCGGTCTGTCGAACTAGCTTGGCGCTACGTACGTATTTAATGACTTCCCTTCTCCCTTCTATTACTATCAATCTGTTTTTTCCCTTACGCGCTATGTGCCCGGGCGTACATTCAAAATTGTACACCATTTTTCTTCTCTTCTTTTTGTTCACTCTTTTGTGTTTATTTATTAACACAATTTTAAATAAATTTTTTTTTTTTAGCCGATAACATTTCCAGATACCATTTCCGTTGTCCACAAGCTTGAGCCGTTGACCGACCCTGACCGGTTCCGGTTGTCGGGCGTGGTGGTATCGCACCGCGCGCGCAAGGTGGCAGCCCGCATCAAAGAGGTCATTGTGACTGTCGACTACTCGCGTGGTGGCGTCAAGGCGCCCATACCAGAAGAGGCTCGGGCTGCCTTTGAGAAGCAGTTGGAACGCCAGAAAAAAGAAATAAAATAATTAAAAAAAATCCACAAGTAAATAAAACATGATTTTTTTTAAATAAAAAATTTACAAAAAAAAAAAAAAAAATTCTGGGCAGGGTTCTTGTGATTTCTTCATAAGTAGGCTATATGACAAGCAGAGGGCCCTCTCTTTCCATTCGATAATTTCACAATAAGTCACATCTATTGATAAAATCAAAGAATAGCTTACACAAAAGGGTTTCAAGAAAAAAAATTATGTAAAATAAAATACTTGCTGTTTTATCATCATCCATTATACAACTTGAGTATTGTAAATAAAATCATTTACATAAAATTAAAAACCTTCTTGAAGCAATATCAATCAGCCCAGATCAGACAGCGTCGACAACAACCTTCTTCTCCAGCTCGGTAAAAGTCTAGTAAAATGTAAAAAGTTAGTTGCATTCTTTATGGGTTTTTCAATTTGTGAAATTCTTTTTTTTTTTTTTTTTTTTGTTAGTACTTACTCTGTAAAACTCCTTAAACAGCTGGGCCGAATATCCTACGTCATCGGTACCGGCAGTCTCTCTGATCGAGTGCATCGACAGCTGCGGCGAGCCAATATCCAAGGTACGGATACCCAGCTTGCTGGCCAGAATCGGACCGATTGTGCTTCCACAAGCCGAGTCGTTGCGGACCACAAACAGCTGCAGCGGCACGCGCGCAGCCGTGGCCACAGCCTTGATCAGCACCATGCCAACCGAGTTGGTCGCATACCGCTGGTTTGCGTTAATCTTGATAACGGGCCCCGCGTTGATCGCCGGCGCATGGTTTGCCTCGTGTTTGTACTCGTAGTTCGGGTGGATCGCGTGCGCCATGTCCGCCGAAATCAGGAACGACTTGGTAAACGTCTCAAACGCGCTGCTGGCAGTCGGCTCCTTCTCGGCGCCCGGGAAAGTGGTGTGCGCAAGGCGCGTGAGTACCGCGAGCAACAAGTTGGAGTCAGCGCCCTGCGCGGACGCAGAGCCAATCTCCTCGTGGTCAAACAGCGCGGCAAGACGGATTCCTTCGTCGTCCGCGAGGTTGTCAACCGACTCAATCAGACCCTTGATGGTGGCATACGATGAGTTAAGATTGTCCTGGCGAGGTGAGAAAATGAACTCGTCGTTGAGTCCGCCCAGAACTGACGCCTGGGTGTCGTACAGCATTAACTCAAAGTCCTCAATATCCTCGGCACGCACTTGAGCGTCCTCGGCAATCAGATCAATGATGGACTTCTCGTGGCGCTTGGCCACGGGTGCAAACGCATCAAACTCGGCCTCGTCGCCATTTTCAGTCGTCTCCTCAGCAGAGGCAGCAGACTTCTTGTTAAGCGCCTTCTCAACCAGACCAGCAATAGGAAGCAACTGAGTCTCCTTGTTGAACTCAAACTTATCTGCTGAGCCACGGTTCAGGTGGATCGCAAGCGTCGGGATCCGGAGCAAGGGCTTCTTGATGTTAACAAGCTTTGGCACAAAACGGCCGCTTTCCTTCACGATAATGCGGCCAGCCACTGACAAATCTCTGTCAAACCAAGTGTGCCACAAACCACCGCCATATGTTTCGACACCAACCTGGATGTACCCACCCTTGGCTGTGCTCTTCTTGGACACGGGCTTGACGCGGAGGCATGGCGAGTCGGTGTGCGCACCCACGATCGAGATACCGTTGCCTGGCTGCCACTTGCCGCCGACGCCAAACGCAATGATAGACGAGCCGTTGCGCGTCAAAAAATACTTCTGGCCGCGCTGAAGCACACCGTTCTCGCTCCAGTTACTGCGCTCTGAGATCTCAGTGAATCCAGCTTTGGTAAGTAGTGCCTTTGTCACGTTAACGGCGTGATAAGGCGAAGGCGATGCGTTGACAAACGCGAGAAATTCTGCAAAAATTAGAACAAATCAACAGCACTATAAAAACTAGTATTAATAATTACCATTGGCGTATTGCTTGGAAACCATTGCTATGATTCTAATTGTTGAATTAAAGAAAGAAGAAAAGAATGAAAAAAAAAAAGTTTTAAATTTACAGATTAGATCAACGTCATTGCCCAAACCCTCACGACGACTCACAGATCACGCACTTCAGATCTGTCCTCATGCCGAGATTCCGCAAACAGCCCAGATGGTAGCTGTGCTGGCACTTGAATGCAACAAGCAGCTTCTCATTCTCGCCTTCTTGTTGGCAGCGAGCGATTTCATTGAACGATGGTGCAGGTGCCGTGTCATCAGACGGCGCGTTATCTACCTTCTTCTTTTGTTTGCCCTTTCCCTTTAAAAGCTGGCGCTGCTGTTTTGCGCTTAACACCACTGTCCTCTGAGGCCGTTTTCCCAACCGCTTGGTCTGAAGCTGGCACCATTGCTCGTATAGCCAGTCTGCATCAACACCTAGCCCTAGGATCCGTTTACCGCACCCCTCGCACTCGCCAGACTTGGACGCGCGCCAGCCTTCTAGCTTTTTCGCCATCAGCATCTGCAGATTTTCATAAGCATCTTTGTCAAGTAGCTGTTTCGCAACAGTGAGCACCTTCTGCTGGTACCGGTACGCAGAAAAAAGATCACTTAGAATAGGTCTCACTGCACCAATTGTCCGCGGTTTCGATTTATCCAGCGGCGTCATCAGCGATGAACAGATCCGAACAATAGTTGCGTCATGTTGAGTTCCGTTACCAGCATTGTCCAAAAGCGCTGAAAGAGTCTTCAGCAACAGGTTTCTGGTAAACTCTTCTTGGCTCTTAGCCAGCTCTGGGTCAACCTCCCCAGAGTTTCCTTTGGAAATATCGACAAGTGCGTCAATTAACGTCACCCACAGCTTTTCGCTCAGAGACTTGAGCTTAGACTCGCTATCAACCGGAAGCGAAGTGGTTTTGACATCATTGCTACTGCAAATGTCTACACCAATCTCCAGGTATTTTGTGATATCTTCTCTGATGTCTGGAATCACAAACTCTTCAACAGTCTCAAAGATGATTTTGTCTAAAGCATATAATCTTTCCACAACACAGTCAATGGCCTCAGAGTAGTCGCGCTGGCGGATCAATATCAGAATAATACTATCAACAGCGCCAGCTTCTTGCAAGTCATCTCTTAGGACCTTTAAATCGACATCGTAAGTTCCAGTTATCAAATCCGTAAAAAGACTGTGAATATCTTTATTCAGGTGGCGCTTGGCAAGCAGCTTAATGAACAGATGTCTATATCGCATTGTTGGGATGGGATAGACACCGCTTTTATTTCTTGCCAAAGCAAATAAATTCTCAAAATAATTGAACTGCAGGTCGGTCCTGGACTCCAAATCAAAAATATTCTGATGCAGATGTGGCGAGTACTTGGAGATAATTTTCACTAGTCGTGGTGTATTGATGTTTAAAAGATACTCAAAGTTTTTAATGATGGTAGACTCAACAATCGAACGTTCCTTCTCTTGTAATCCCGTTGCTTCTTTAGTGTTTCTAAAACACTCAGCAATGGTATCCAACAGTTTACTGTCTTCTGGAAGACTTTCAACGGGGTCCTCTTTCCACATCTTTAAAGTGGTTTCCAGTAATTTTGAATATCGTTTTTCAGATCTGAAAATGTACTGCAAAACGTGGTAGTATCTGACTTCGTGTAATAAAGCGATGGTGTTGTCTAAATCGTACGGCTTGTACTTTGACAACAGCGCTTCGACACCAAGTTGACACTCTTCTTTCAAAGTAGGATCCTGACACAAACAAACTTCCTCCAACACCTTTGACAAAATGTTGCCAGGAAGAATGATGAACTGGGAATACTTTGGGTAGTTTCTAGCAATAAAAATATCCAGGAATATGCGTTTCTCCTCCAGATCAGGCGAGCCATTGAAAAGGTCGAGGAGAATGTTTATTATCAGTTGCCGCGTAATAGAGTCTCCAAAAATCAACGCTTCGTCTTTGGAGTGAGTCTTGTTTTTGGGATCCTGTTCATTCATAAATGAATCCTCAAATGCTTCATTTAGTGCCGAGAAAAATGCTGCGCAATCAAAATTTATCAACGTCCAAAGGTATGGATAACTAGGCTCATCTTCGCCGTTGAACTTGGTCAATAAGAGTGGTCCTCCTAGAGGCCATGCAATATTAGTGCTACTAAAAAGAAGATAGTACACATATGATCTAGCCTTGGAAGCCTCGTCCACGGTCATAAAAGGCATACCAGTAGGGTAGACCCGTCCCGTCAAAATGTAAGAAATGTAAGGGAAAACTCTGGTACCTTCGTAGTCATCCTTTTTAATGAGTTCAAATAAGTCCCATAGCGGCGTGATAAAATCGTTCAGAGCATGATTCCAAATGTAAATTAGGGTATCCTTTAGGTGGTGTTTGTTGCAAAGAGAGATGGCCATATCCAAGTCAAGTGACTGGATGTCCAACGAGCAAATAAGTTCCTCGAGTCTGTCTTGCAATTCAGGGGTGACTATGTATGACTTGACCAGTTCACGAAAGATACGGGGCGGGAGATATGTAATGCGTCCGTCTAGAATGAAATTCGATAGCTCATCAAAAAACACGGCCGAAAAGCCAGCACTTTCAAAAGCCTCAAATATGTCCTCGATAAGATCTTCAGATTTACCAATGGCAGCCCAAGCCCTAAATATTGTATCGCATAGGTCTCTCAGTAGCTGTATCCACTGATCTTCAGGTGTGCGCGGAGCGTTAAATGTGTACTTAATGGAAGCCATTATCATCTCTGGCAAATTCTTAATTACCATCGATTTTCTTTCATCATCATCTGCTGGTAGACCAACAATCACTAAATCCTGGGTTCCTTGGTAATATTCGGTCGCCAGGTCAATGGCACCCACGTAATCACCCAAATCCATGGTATCCAAAATTCTATCAGCCCAATTGGACACGGACCCCACGACAAATTCGTAATTCCCCATAAGAAAAATTTTGCCTTTCAGCGATTTGATGCTGTTGTGGTATGAGTCGGCAATCACTACCTCTCTCGGTTCGTTAGTTTCAAGATTTGTTGTCGTCACCCCTTTTAAAGCCTGAGAAAAATAATCGACATGCATGATATGTTTATCAAGCAGGTCAACCATTGCAGATACTCTCATTGTCTCTTCGTTTAAAAGAAGCAGTTGTTGCGTAACTGTGACCAAAGCCAAAACCTATAAAAGTTAGTTGCTGAATCAGTAAAGCGGCACAAATGTACATACCTGACGACTTATCCATTGAATAGACACTATCGCTTCTTCACCAACATATCTCTTAACCGAAGTGAAATTTAATGACATGTCTTTTCTACTTTTCGAAGACTCATGCTTTTTTATGACAACCACCTCCATAATTGTTACCACATTTGACCACGAGTATGCTAGTCTAGAGTTTGTTTCGCTTGAAGTGCCTGAAGCTTTTAGCGCTGGAAACCATGCTAAACAGCCACTAAGGCCCATTTCATGGGACACCGACTTTGGCCGCCCAGTCTTAAATTCTGTTTGTGGAGAAGGGAACACAGATACAATTGCCAGTATGTACGGCGTCATGATTGCAACCAAACACATGTCATCTGTAGGTTGCACGATCGTGCCCAGAGGCAGCGGCGAGCACGCTAAAATGGCAGTTGGCTTGTGGCGAGTACCAAGAGTCAAATGCGGTTGAGGATAACGGCCCATGATACGCCTTGTCTTGACTGATCGGCCTAGCATAGACCGTACTGTGTTGTGCGAAAACGACATTCCGCGGTCGTCACCGGACACAAGCGCACTATGACGCTTACCAAGAAAACTGAGATGAATAACGCGTGAGCCCTCAACATGTCCATCGTGTGAAGGCTTGCCCACAAAATTCATACTTATAGGTGCGATGTGAATGTTGTAAGTAGTAAACTTGGTTAAATCCCAAGTGAATATGTGGCCAGTGTTGTGTCCAGACGCAATGTAGCTAAAGTCTGCCGAAACAGCCAACGAGGTCACCTCGCCGCACTCAACGGCCTTAGTGTTTTGACCAATGACAGACTTGAGGTTCTGGTGGTAGTCAAACACAAGTACAAAGCCGCGTGATGTACCAATAGCGATAAGCGCTGCTGCAAGCAAGCACGTTGGTCGGCCATAAGTGCTGGCGGCAGATTCAGAAAAAATCTGGTTCGAAATCCTTCGCAGTTTTGTCCAGCGTACCGTCTCCCAAGACTTGTCAGTCTCAGCATCAATGAAAAGTTGATCAATATTGGCCGAGGGCATTCCAATAGAACCACTCCGTTGTGGCGTCCCAGTACCGCTGTAGTTGCTTTGGATGCTTGTCAAACTATTGAACCTCGTCTTAAACCGTTGATCAATTGATCGCACAAAGTGTGCCCGGTCAGGTGTCCCAGAAAAACTGGGCGACGGTGACAGACCCTGTGTAGAAGAGGCTAGCGAGCCGCGATTTGAAGGCCCACTAGACACTAAGTCGTCTTCGTCTTCGGTCTGGAGCTCTTCGTCGTCAGAATTTGTATTGGCAGTAGAGTTTTTGGTCAATCTTGTTGCATGAGGCTTGTAATATTGCGGAATTGAAGTCTTCAAGTCTACAGGTATTAAATCCTTGTTTTGCTCAACGTCATAGTCGTCGATATTTCGTGCCTTAGAAACACTAGAGAAGTTGCTAAACAGGTCGCTGTCCTTTTTCGAGTCGCTGAGTTGTTCACTTGCGTTTTCGGCCACCGTTGGATCAAATGACACCTCGTCATCAATAATTTGCGCCATAGCCGTGATGTAATTCTACTTCAAAGATTGATTGAAAAAAAAAGAAATTGCACGGTTAAGAGTGTGTCGCGTCAAGAAATGGTGTGGTCTATAGTCACTCAGCGGCTTTTGGCAGATGTTGGAGAAATGAAATGTTAGGTTGACCGAAAGTTTCCTTTTGGCGGGCACATAGAATTAACTCAAAAAGAAAAAAAAGAAAAAAAAAAAAAAACATTAACCTTTCCCAGTGCTCATAGAGTCTTCAATAACGCGTATAAATCATCAACAGAAATGCCGCCTCGAAGATCCAGAAGAACCAGCACTAAGGTTGACTATTCGCAATTTGGTGACGTGGGTGAAGAAAAATCAAAATCTGATAACGATGAGGATTTTGCAGCAAATGCTGACGCCAGTGATGATGACGCGATGGACCTTGACGTGAAAGATGAAGACGAAGAACTGCCCGGCATTGATGAGGATGACAACGACACTGATAATAGTAAGCCTCAGAAAAAAATCTCAAAGCCGCAAAAAAATATCAAAAAGCCACAGGCGGTAGTCTCGTCGGCCGGTTCAAAGAATACAGCACCTATTTTAAATCTGCCATCTGCTCACCGAAAAGGCAATCTTTTGGAGCGCATCACAATGGTGCTGGGATCAAACCGCAATGAACAGTTTGACGGACTGAATGCTCGGTTGACTTGGGCAAACTTAATGTTTTCGCCTGCCAAAGATAGCATTGGAAAATTTATGAAGGTGCCCAAAAATAACGCTACGAACAGGTTTGAGTTTGTTCAAACGAGCGTGCAGAGTATTGAGGAATCGAACGAGAATGCACTGGGAAAATACCTTTTACCGGCAAACCGCGAGGTGATGCTAAATGGAAACGCCCTGGAATGTTATAAAGAGCGCATTACTTTTGAAGACGGGCTGTTGTCGGGATCTATTCTTAACGTGGGCGGTATGATCACGTCAGTCGCATGGGCGCCAGGATTCGCTGGTTATGAACAATACATTGCTGTAGGCGTCCTTGATGACAATCTGCGTGATCCGCTCAAGGACCCTATTCTCAATGAAAAGATTTCCCTCTTTTCTGCAGAAGGATATGCTTCTTCCTTTTACATCTACAAGCTCAATCTAGACCCAACACTTTATACAGAGGGCAACAGCGACAATAAAATAATTCAGTTGGTCGCTAGCTACAGTCATAATTTCGGTAGTGTATCACAGCTTAAATGGAGGCCGCAGAACGAGAAAAATGACGCAGACACCCTTGGCCTATTAGCATTTTTATGCCAAGATGGACGATTACGAGTCATTGACGTTAAAAAGCCTTGTGGTAAAACAGTCAAGAGGTACAAGATTTCACAAGCTCTGAAAACTTATGAAATTAATGAATTCAAAATTACTTGCTTCTGCTGGAGGACAGAAAATGTGTTAGCCGTGGGCACTGAACACGGCAGCGTGGCTGAGTACGACATTTCTGACACAGAATCCAACGAGCCATCGTATATGGTAACAATTGCAACTACAGTTATTTTCACTATATCCTCGGGATATCCTAACAACCCTGATCTACTGTTTGAGCAAGCTGCTGATGGGTTTTGCTGCTGCATTGATACACGTAACCTAAATTCGCGCGAGTACAGCTTACGTGTTAGAACCAACGCATCAGCGAGCGGATATCTTCCTTGGGCTTCCAGTTTTGTATCGGTCGACGATCTTTTCCAGGTGCGTGCGCAGCCTGTGCGCGACTTCCGTGTTTATGGTACAATTAACTCGTTCACTGGCCATCGTGTACCTGTGACTGCCATCGGCATATCAGCATTCCACCCATTTCTGCTTTCAGGTGGCATGGACGGACAAGTTAAGGTCGGTAACACTATCCGGAGACTACTTGTGCCACAGCGTGTGTTGGCAGCGACGTACTCTAGCGCTGTGCTCTGGCAGCTTGATTTTAGTGAAAAGGCAACTGCTTACCGGATATCGTCAGTTTACAAAACGGAGAAAATTGGAAAAGGCGATGCCATCGAATTATTGCAACCGTACCCTGTTAATGTTATGATCTCGGATTTGGCATGGAGTAGCAATGCCGACACTGCTGAATGGTATGTAGCAGGAACGTCAAGTGGGTTGCTGAAATTGCATCGATTGTATGATCAAAAGCTCAATGCTGAAGATGAGTAGTTTTCTATAAAATTTTAATTAATATCATGATTTAATACCGCGGAAATGTTGAAAGAACCGATCAAAATTGAGAAAGATAGCTTGCTGAGTGATTTCTATGGTAGCAATTTCTTTCTGACATGGCTCTGCTATCAATATCTTGGGAAAGCTGTGTCAATTTCTAGTGCCCATTTGTCCAGACCACCCCGGATGTCAAAAACTTGATTTAGTCCTGTAAGTTTTTTGATTTCCTTCACACCTCCTTGCGAGTCATTTCCATACCGACAAACAACATAAATGGGCTCCTTGAGCTGTTGCTCCAGTTTTCCTCTTTGCAACTGCGAATACGGGAGATCTAAGGTAAAAAAACAAAAGTTAGCAAATAGTCACGGTTAACAAGATGAGATGGTGATAAGAACGTACTTATTGAGTTTGGAAGTGCGCAAATATCAAATTGTTCCTTCACTCGAACATCCACCAGCAAATGCGGTTTACCGTTATCAAGGACGCGTTTGTACTCTTGAACAGAAACCCGCTCCGTTTCCTCGTCGGCGCGCACCATACTTGCATGGCCGCCACAAAATTCAGTATAGTCAAGGCCTCCACTTTCAATAAGCTCACGCGAGATAGTAGGTTCGTCTCCACACACTGCACATGTAGATTTACGTCCGCGCATTTTAATTGTTCGCCATTGGGGGAAAGAATAAGCTGAGAAAAGCGTCAGAAAAGGTTTGAACTCGGAGCCCGCATTAGCACTGTCACCAGCATTTGATGCATCGTAAGCATTCGTCAACAATTTGAGAGCTTCAATGGCTTGATGCACACCCATGATTCCTACTACAGGGCCTAGTATGCCACCATCTCCGCACGAGACGACAGAATTTGGCGGCGGCGGCACAGGAAAAAGACAGCGGTAGCACGGCCCACCAGAAAAGTTTAGCACAGAAAGCTGGCCTTCAGTTTTAAGCGCAGATGCAGACACGAGCGGTTTGTTAGTCAAAACGCATGCGTCGTTAACGAGATAGCGCGTCGCCGGATTATCCGTACAGTCGAGCACAAGAGCGTAAGGCTGATCATAAATAATACCAAAGATGTTAGTCGTGTAAACGTTCGTATTGTAAGTGACTACTTTAACATTCGGATTCAGCCTGGTAACAAGCGATTGTTAGTTTCATGATTAGTGCGTATCAAAGAGTTGTTCGTACTTGCTAATGTATCTTCTTGCAGATTCGACCTTAGATAAACCAACCGAGTCTGAGTTATGAATAATTTGTCTGTGTAGATTCGATTTGTCTACAGTATCACCATCCACAACGCCAATAGTTCCTGGAAAAATAAAATTAGAAACCGTTTCTGTTAGAAATAATTTTCGATTTCCGAAAAAATTTTGACATACCTACACCGGCACCCGCTAAATACGCCAGCGCGGGGCAACCTAATCCTCCCGCACCTACCACAAGCACTGCTGCATTTTTAACTTGTAGTTGCCCTGAATAATTCACAGTTTTAGAGCTAGTCAGTATTCACATATTATGATTCAGAAAAAAAAACATACCTTTGATGCCAAACTGGGGCACGATCATCTGGCGGCCATACCTTGCGTACTCGTCTAAAGATAACGGCTTTTCTTGCTCATGCTGCGACAGCTGTTGCTCTTGCTGTCTTGGCTGCTCTTGCTGCTGTTGAAGTAGCAGTGTTTTAAGCCTCTCATTTTCTAATTTCAGCTGCTCGTATGAAGGCTCCTGCTTCGACATGACTTCAGTTATTACTGGTCTACTAAAAGTCTCCGATGAGGTTTGATGTGACCAGAAAATCAAAAAAAAAATTATTTCTCAACGGTCCTCAAAAATAAAAATTAAAATTTCAAATTTATGAAGATTTCAATTTTTTTTAAAATGAAAGTCGCAATTTTTATTTTAAGTAACGCAAAGTTTAAAGCCTATTTATCAAAGCTTATTGCTTTAGTAATAAATCTTAAAATTAAACTATTATTTTTAATGTAAAATAACCGTGCTGTTTTTTCTTAGAAAAATGACCAGGACCAACAAAAACAACAACAAAACTTCATAGTAGCAAATTTTATTGTTAGTTGCAAAATTCAATAACTATTAAAGATTTTTGATGTAGTGATTAAAAATTTCTAACATGATAAAAAATTACCACACATACTAGTAGGGAAAACTAGGCGGGTGTGTTGTGGATCAGAGCTTGGGGGTTTTAAATCGTGAAATCACTACACTATTTATGCTAGACATTTCAAGAGTCTGCACTGACCTACACTACTGTTGAAATCAAATAAAAAAATTCAGTTGAGAATATGTGGCAAAAGAATAATCGAATTTAAGGCCATAATAAAAAGAAAATTAGAATTCAAAACTTATAACACTCAGGAAGAGGAAGAGCTTATAGAAGCACACTAAGATTTAAAATATGCAGTTTGAATTAAGGACCTGGAAACATGGATGGGATAGAAAGGAAGGGATTTTTGGTAACCCCAGACCATGCAAACGTCTGCAACAAAAATTGGAAACTATGATACGAAATTTTGTCTTAATCCTAAATTTCTAACTCTGTTTGTTGGCACTTAAACCAGTGATACGTTCTGGCTGTAACCACTATATGGGTTGATGACGTCTTTTTTAAGGTTACGGTCTTATCTGGGGAAACAGGTCTTCCTGCCGCTTCAAGGCCGCCGATAACGTCATATGGAAGCTCAAAAGTTTGAATAAATAAAAGACGACAATTGGTAGGAAAGTCTGGGGTTCCGGGGAAATATCAAAAAAAAAAAAAAAAAAAACGGCAACTGAAACGAGAAAAAACTTTGTCTGGAGATGGCGCATTTTTCACTAGTGAATCAAGACAATCCTACAAAAGAAAAAGGTTATAAATGGCTCCTTGCTAAGCAATGCTTGTTTTATTTCATGGAAATAATAAAACCTAAAATCAAAAAAGACACTAATTATTGAACTCAAAAAACTAAACCAGCGGCATTGTTGTTACGATCCTTAACTTTGCTGGTCAGCACTTTAAAAGAGTATTGAGAAACGCCCGATAGTCAGTATGATTACAATTCTGGGAAAGCTTGGCCAGTGAATATTGAACAAAGTGACTGATCAAAACAGCTATCAACAGTACCATGGTATCTGTAAGTAAACATAGTGATGCCAACACGGTAACAGTAAAAGTTTACTACACACCAGAAAGTCCTGAGTTTATAGGTATTCAGCAGTATCGTCTAAAAAGCTGCATTTCGGAGTTATTAAATGTGAGACAGGTTCAGAAATCAGGAAACTTAGACACTCACAAAAATTCCATTATTCCGTGAAAAGTAACGGGTTCTTATGTAAAAACTGTGAACTGATAAGTCAGAAAAGAACAGTGGTACTTGCAGAGCAGCTTTTGTTGATGGCTTAGCAAATTCTAAAAAGGAAAATTAGAAAATTTATAAACTCACAAACACATGTAGTGACTAAACATTTCCATTGTAGTAGAGCTTTGTATTGTTTTAGCGGTAACAGAAACAGCATCTTAAGGAGAGAGAGAATAATCAAGAAGATTATTGACCATATCTGAATTGTTTGCAATAAGCAACTTAAAAAACTATTGCTTGTTGTTGGCATGAAAAGTTTAAAATGGAAAAAAAGTTGCCACGGATATCTGGAAGAGACCTGAGTACGGTACTAAGAAAACAAACGTTTGTCGTAAGGTATTTTTAAAATGCGTTTTTTTTTTTTTTTTTGGATTTCTTTATTTTATTTTTTTCAGCATCAGCGGTATCGCCATCAAATCAGTGTAAAAAGAATTCTGGAAAGTCAAGCAAAATCTGGGGTATCGGCGGGTTTACGTCAGCCAGAACTAACTTTAGAAAAGAAATATGGAAATCTCGGAACTACAGTTAAAAAATCAAAAAATGTCATGGCCAAGTCACAACATTTCGAATTTTCAATGCTTTAAAACTAAAAAAGTTTTACGAGGTCTCTTTTTTTTTTTTTTTTCTCAAATCATTTTGCAATAACTACTCTACCCCAGGATTTGAAAACAAAATTTAGATAAGAATGGACAGAATTAGCAAAAACAAAATGGATCCTACTATTCCATAACCTATTCAACTTCATAATCAACAAATTTTTAAAGTGATCATGGTTTCATATTTCAAGCTGGCATTGCGTGAAAAATGCAAAAATTATCTGTAATTTTAAAAAATGCCTGTAGTGCTAATAGTTATAAGCCCATATTACATCGCTTGCAGATCAGTGGTATAAGCCAGCGAGAGGAGGGAAGGAAAAGCTCAAAACACAAGCAGTGATTCGCTGTCCATTTCTCAGCGCATTATGGAAATCAATTTTGTAAAGTAGCTCATTCGACCAAAAAAAAAAAAAAAAAAAAAAAAAAAAAAAAAAAAAAAAAAAAAAAAAAAAA
>JAKVQX010000555.1:0-14546 GCA_030463015.1 Geotrichum citri-aurantii
TTTTTTTTTTTTTTTTTTTTTTTTTTTTTTTTTTTTTTTTTTTTTTATTTTTTTTCAACAATGGGTCTTTAAAAGGCTCATTTAAACAAATACAAATTAACCACTCAAGTTTTCAGTCAATTCCCAACTCATTCTTGCTGTCCACGGTTTTCCTTGGCCTAGCGGTCCCCCATAAAGTCCCCAAAGATTGTTTTTTTTGCTATTTCAGCTTTGCGGCGGAAACTCAGTCGATTTCGGGCCGCCATTTGAAGCGCCGTCTTGGATCTATCATCATTCGCATCAATTGTGAGCAAAGCTTGTCAAAATTAAGTTTTAGAACATTTGCAAGATTCACGATCACGTTCTACAGAGTAAATCATTTCTAAAAATGAACAGCACCCAAAGACTTTAAGTATAATGGGCTTCCATCATTGGTGACATAAAAACGATTTATGCATAGAGCATTGAAATAACTGCCATCTGCACAAAACCCAAAAGCGGAAATATTTCGCAGCGTGAACTGTAATTGAACTCTGGAATTTTCACGCACCAAGCACATTATAACCCCGAGTCAGATGCTGCACGTAGACTTGTGAACTTTGGCCCTCAATTAAACATATATTGATGAGTACTGTAATACCAAAGTGTGCTTTTTTTTTTCGAAAAAGTTTCAATTATTTCTTTTTAAACCAGACTGAATATAATAGTTCAAACTAGAGATTTTTAGAATTTTCACAGTGTTAGAATGAACGAAAAACGTGTAATTTCAAATTAAGTATAAATGTGCGACTATGGACACAGGACTGCCAGGATCAATAGTGGAAGGCAAAACGTTGTCCCGCAAACTGCCTTTAATCAATAACACCCAACTTGCAATCTTTCACACACAAAACTAAAATTCTTAAAATTTTTTTTAAAAAACACACGGTTTTTTTAGTATTGAAATTTGCTTTACCAAAAAAAAAAAGCTCAGCATTTTGGTTTTTCAAAAGTAGTACTTGTGTTACTTGAGGTCCGTTTAAACGGAAATAATTCTAAACAAGTTATAACTTCACAGATGCATGTGTTTAATCAACAAATTAGTTTAGCATCCCCTGATTTTATGAGTGTTCAGCTAAAAACAAAACAAATTAAAGTTTGAGTTTATGAAATTAAAATCAGATGGCATCAATTTGGAACTCTCTTGCAACCAAGTGGAAAAAAAACATCGTGGAGGCTTTTTTGGTGCCGTGAAACACGGAAAAGATATTCCTATTAGGGGTTAGATCTTTAAAAATTTGCATTTTCACTCTTCAAAACTGTTTCAGCCGTTTAACCTTACTTTTTTTATTTGCTAGATTGACAGAAAATTTGTTTATTGTCTTAATTTCAAGAAGGTGCACAAAAAACAGAATAACAAAAGACGTGCAAAGAAGACATTAATTCAAAAACATCTGTCACTAGGAGACTCTCAAAAATAGCTTTCTCAACGCGCACAAGTTGTTTCTGCATTCGATGGCACCGAACTTCCCATGAATAGCTTTTTGTGTAAAGGGAAACCAGAGATGAATAAAACCTGGTAGGTCGATACCAGAGATGGACAATCAGTAAAATCTTAACAAGCTGCTCTAACCAAGAGAATCATCAGCAAAGAAGTTGCGGTGATGAATCTAAAAACTTGACTACCGCTTCAATGCTCTTTTTGGTATCAAGTAAGGCTTTTGGATCAAGCTCCGAGAAAACTTTTCAAAATCTCGCGCTCTACAGGATAAAGAGGACAATCTTTGAGGAAATGTTGAACTGTTTCCAGTTGGCCACATTGGTAGTAAAAATCTCGCTCAGTAATAGAACTCATTTGATAAAAATTACCTGTTCGCAGTTGAAACAACTTGCTTAAAGTGTGATGTGTTGTTTTTCGTTTTCAAATTTTTTTATGGGCTCATAAGCACCCGTAAAATAACCAACCTTCTTGCATGTGGTTGTATGAGGATACACAAGCTAATAATGCTTTAAGTTTTAATTCAAGAAGTTTTTCCGAAAAAAATCTTTCGAAATAATCATGAGGCTAGTTTGAATTACTGTAGACCAGTCAGCAACATCCAAAAGTCTAGAAATGATCCAACTTTGTTGCTACTTAAAAAATACTGTTTTCACTAGTTAAAGAAGGCGCGAAAACTTTTTTTTTTTGTGTTTGCGGCCACACAAGGATTATTTCGCCATTACCATAGGTAGGCGCGTTGCCTTGACTTTAGCGGATTCAAAGACGCTGTGTGTTAACGTTAGCGGACAAAAACAAAAAAATGTTTTCACAAACCCCTTGCTCAAATAGGAAAAAACGTTACTAATTTTCCGATGAGCGACCAGCGTTTCTTAAAAACAGAAAATTTAAACTTATGTTTTGAACTGGTCTCACTAACAAAGTGTCTGGAGACTGGGGTCGACACGGAAGTTATTTAAACACAAACAAATCTCTAGTAATTCTAATTCTAATTGTTATTTTATAACTATATAACAAAACCTCTTGAATTTTTGTTACAACTAAGTTTGTATTTGCATTTAACTTTTTATTCAGTTGATTTGCCTGTTTTCAATCATGAACAATCTCAATTGTCTACCACCTTCTTACTATCCTCCCCCGGCTGGTGAGATTAACGCTTTTCCAGCGCATTTAGAGCGCACACAAAGCCAAGTCTCTAGTATTCTTCCAGATTATACTACTGGCGTATCTATAACCCCAAATACAACTAATGTTGTCAATATGGTCACAATTGTTTTGGACTCTCCCCAAACTACTTATGATATTGGTGATATTGTTCATGGCTCTATAATTTTCAAACCACGAAAACGCACTGATGTCACAGCTGTTGGAATTTATTTGTTGGGCGAAGAAGTTACTCAAAAAAGTTCCTGGACTTCTGACCGTTTTGTGAAACGCTCGTTCAAAGTTAACTATCACAAGGTTCCAGAAGAAGCATTACCAGAAAACAATGTTTGCGAGCCTGGTTTTACTTATTCTTTTCCCTTCAACATGGTTATTCCTGATCTGATACCTTCTACTGAAGGCTCCTGCTGCAAGGAAGGCGTTCCTTTACATTACAGGTTACCACCTAGTTTAGGAACCCCTCCAGAGCTACCAGAAGCTACACTGGATGTTCCTAATAATGCTGCTAGAATTACGTATTCGTTGGTAGCTTCTGTGAAAGTTCCTCTTACCAAAGGCAGAAATAGTTCTCTTCTTTCTCAATTTGTGAAATACATTCGCATTTGCCCATCTTACACACCTGAGAGCCAACTGTTACAAAGCCCACAACCATACAAGTCTAGCTCCCAAGGTGTTATGAGAAAAAGCTTGTTAAAACGTACTACTAGTGGGAATATATTTGCATCTATTTCAGAGACACCTGTGATATCGTTATGTGATAGTTCTCCTGCCACATCTCTTCCCATTAAAATCGTCTACAGCCCAACCGCAGATAATAACTCTTTGTCTGTTCCGCCTAAGATTAAAAAAGTCAGCGTGAATGTCATTGCTCACACCACCTTTTCCTGTCACAACCCATTGCACAATAAAATGAGTGATGAAGATAAAGCCAATTTGCAAAGAGTAAACCAAAAAATCAGCACTCTACAAGTTAGCCCATATCAGTATCAAAACCTTTGGAACATGGATGATTCGTCTAGAAATTCCTTTTTTACCAAATTTGTTCTTCCCTTGAAGCTTTCTGAAATCTCTCAATGGCTGCCTCCAACTTTTGAATCTTGTTTCATTTCTCGCAAGTACAGTATTCAAGCAGTTATTTCTACAAGCAACAACGGAAGCAACCCCATCGTTGTCGAAACTCCACTAGTTGTCGTTGGCTCATTCGTGCCGCGATCAAATGTTCCTTTTGATTTGGAACCTTACCAATATCAAAGCCCTGAAATTAACAGTGCTGGCAGTTCCAAGTTCGAAAACGAAGAGGTTATGATTAGCGTTCCTGGTATGACTCTCGACTCTCTACCAAGCCATAAAAGAAACTTAAGTTCAGTTTTGCTTGCTGACAGTAACTCATCAAGCAGACCAATCATACTTGCTACAGAACAAGAGCGAATGGCCAAGACACCCGTTTATTTGACTCTTTGTGGCCAGTATTAACAACTGTGGTTTTTTTGTTGTTGCCAGAACACAAAATAAAAATTATTTATTGTTACTATTCCTATGTATAAAAGTTCTAATTATTTGTTTTTTTTCTTAAATTAACTCTACCGGCTAAATTTTGATTGAAGCTCTCATGACTTGTAACTACTGAGTAGTAAACCCTGGTAGTTAAGTACAGCTGAATTAGTGCCGGCTACTTACCAGTCTCTTATTATGGTTGTGCCAGCCATTGTTTGTAGGGTGAAAAAATCTAATTTTGTGCAAGAAAAGATTCAGGGTAACTCACTAAAAAAACTATGCGAATCTCTTCTTCTGAGTTTATCCCCCTATCGTGCTTTTGTGTACTTTTTGACGTTTTGTAATAGTATGTTTAATCTGCACGCTCTCTTGACAAAAAAACAAAAACCAAAAAATCAAAAAAATCGAATAAAACGTCCGCCACCACAACAGTAATTTTATATCATGGCAGACATTTCAACAGATGAGTCAAAACTGAAACTGAACCAGAGTCTTGCTGTTATCAGAAAGGAGAGCGCTCTGATGCAGAAATGCCTGGACACTAAGGGCAAACTAATGGACGCTCTCAAGCACGCATCGACACTACTTTCTGAACTACGAGCTTCAAGTTTAGGGCCCAAACAATATTACGAGCTATATATTTCTGTTTTTGATGCTTTGAGTATTTTGGCAGACTATTTCAAAGAGAATCACAATTCGTACCAGCTAGCTGATCTTTATGAGCTGGTTCAATACGCTGGTATGTTCATAAGGCCTATTGTTATTTATTTCTAAAAAAAAATTTTGCTAACGATAACCGATGTTTTAGGAAATATCATTCCAAGACTATATTTGATGATTACGGTTGGAACCGTCTATATGGCTATTCCTGATGCACCAGTAAAAGAGGTCATGAAAGACATGCTAGAGATGTGCCGTGGTGTGCAGCACCCTCTTCGCGGCCTGTTTTTGCGTTATTACTTGATGCAAGGCTCAAGGGAGCACCTTCCTATTGGCGACTCAGATGGGCCTGAGGGTAACTTGCAAGTATCAATTGACTTTATAATTACGAATTTTATTGAAATGAACAAGCTCTGGGTTCGTCTACAGCATCAAGGCCACAGTCGCGACCGTGAAAAACGGACACAAGAGCGCAAAGAACTGCAGATTGTGGTTGGCTCAACGCTGGTTCGATTGTCACAACTAGACGGCATCGATAAGGAATACTACAAAAAATCTATTCTGCCAGCAATACTTGAACAGGTTGTGCAATGTAGAGATGTCATTGCTCAAGAGTACTTGCTAGACGTTATTACACAGGTTTTTCCTGACGAGTTTCATTTACATACGCTCGATCTGTTTTTGGAAGCTGTTGGTAACCTGAGTCCGAACTCCAGCGTTAAGAACATTTTAGTGAAGCTAATCGATAGACTTTCGAATTATGCACTAGCAGAAGCCGACAACAATCCAGAGGAAGATCCTTTTGACGAAAGAAAAACAGATGAACATACAAACGAACCTACTAATGGAGGCGAAAAACCTGATGATACAAATGGCACCGAAAATACCGATAAACTAGAAAAGGACAATGAATTAAAGATATACAGAGGCATTCCTACAAACATTGATTTGTTTCAAGTTTTTTGGTTAAATGTTTTAACTCTTCTTGAAAAACGCCCTGATCTGCCCAGCGAAGAAATCACAGCTTTATGCGTACATATTTCTAGGCTTTCGCTGTGCTGCTACCCCACCAGAACTAAAAATGTTGACATTATTCTAGAGTTTCTTGTCCAGAATCCACTAACTGAAACAGACAGTGATTCTTTGAAAGCTGCAAATGCTAACGTTTTGGAACTGCTGTTGCTTTTAATCAATTCGTACCCGAAACTATTGACAGTGCTGCGGCTAGCTAACTTTGTTCTCCTTCTGGAAAGCCAGTCGGACGAGACCCGGAATGCGGTTGCATCAAGTATTATAGATCTAGTACTCAATGTCAAAAAGGCACGAATTGAGTCGATAGAAGAAGCAACGGGCCTGTTCAAGCTTGTCAGAATTGTAATTATAGATGGGGTAAAGACTGGAGACGACACTGACGGCGGACTAAAGGCGCAAACAAAAGTGCATGATCTGATTCTGGGAAACGCAACAGGTGAAGAGCTTTCAGAGAATGACGAAAACCTTCCAGATACGGTCATAGCTAATCAAAACAAGTTATCAAAGATTGTACACCTTTTGCATAATCGAGACGTTGATGTGCAGTTGCAGCTTCTTGAGGTGGCACGGAAGGCCCTTGGGGAGGGGAAATCATTTGTTAGGTTCACATACCCCGCTTTGGTAACAGGATTACTGCGTTTGATTCGTAGAATCAAGGCAATTGGCAAGAATAAAGAGGGGGTGGAGTTTAAGGACAAACTTTCTAACGCATTCAAGTTTCTTCAGATCGTGCTGGGCGCCTTTAGCCAAGCGGGAAAGCCCGACAAAACACTGCGATTTTACGTTGAAGCAGGAACTATTGCCGACCAAATTGGTGCCGAAGAGGCCAGTTACGAATTTTACGCCCAAGCATTCACAATCTACGAAGAAAAAATTTCTGATTCTCGGAGCCAGTATCAAGCAATTTGCTTAATTGCAGGCGCGCTTCAGAGCAGCAGAAGCTTTAGTTCTGAAAATTACGATACTCTTGCTTCCAAATGTGCCTTGTACGGATCAAAACTGCTCAAAAAACCAGACCAATGCCGGGCTGTCTATCTCGCGAGCCATCTCTGGTGGGCTGTAGAGATTCCAGCTCTGGGCGAGAGTGAAGACCAAATGTCGACTGTTGTCGGAATCAGGGATGGCAAGCGCGTTCTCGAGTGCTTACAGCGCGCGCTCAGGGTCGCTGACGCGTGTATGGACGTGGCGGTTTCTGTAGAGTTGTTTGTCGAAATCCTTAACAGGTGCTTGTACTTTTTTGAGCGTGGAAACGAGCAAATTTCAGTCAAATTCATTACTGGCCTCATCGAATTGATTCAACGTAACCTAGATGGTGTGAGCACCAATCCCGATGGTGGAATGTCAATTAGTGATTCCCCAAAGAAGCATTTTGAGCGCACACTCAAGTTTATCGAGGATCAAAAGGAGGGTGACACGCGTTTTCACCAGATTGTGTGGTGACCCTGAAACCCGTTTTTTTTTTTTTCCATACATTTTTATAGAATCTCTTTAACTGTACAAGAACATGTACCAAAAAATAACAACAACTATATAAATTTTTGTTTGTGTAAATTTTAAGTTTACCATTATTGATAAATCTTACTGACTTCCAGCCAGAAGAACAGTATGACCATATTTGTACGATTCATAAAGACACTTTCCATGGCAAATGGCGGCCAAAACAACTAAAACGTGAAAAATTTGGTGAGAATGGCCAAAATAGTCGTACTTGCCCGGTGCGAAGCATTCAGGCACTCTTAACGCGTAAATTGCGGCACCAAAAATGTACAGCCCGGCCTCAGCGAGCAACCATCCTTGTGACAAACGGGCCCAGGTGTTGGTGCGACCAAAAAAGTATAATGACGCGATAAGCGGAATCACACCGGAAAGGCCGAACGCAACAAACATGGACGCGCGGAATGCTCGCCAGTCCGGCGCCCGGAAAGTGGGTTTGACAGAGACAACGGAACAAATGAAACCAAGCACACCAGTGATGGACCAAAACACACTGCGGAAAAGAATGGTTTGGTCAAGAAAGCTGTAGTGCGTGAGGGTAACCATGGAGGCTACGATAAGAGCTACAATGCCCAAATAGTCAAGCTGGTTTCCTAGCGTAGCTACTACATGTGAGTGAGATTTCAGGGTGTGGAAAGTGGCAGAAAGACCCATACAGGTTGCAGCACCGAGTAGGAATATTCCAGCTGCGATGGCGTCTGTCAGGTCTGTTGACGGATAGATTGAAATGTATTTGAGGAGCATGTGACTTGCACTGGCCTCGGCAGCCACAAGCTTGTCTTCAAAGAAAAAGCCAAGGCCAAATAGCACTAGCAGCACAACAAGACCGATTAATACGGAAGACGATGGAATTAAATGTGAGTAGATATTAACCGATTCATTGTGTAGATAGGTCAGTGAATGGAGCGAGCGTTTAAGCGAGTTGGTCTCGCGCACGTAGCCTTCGTGAATAAATTGATTATCGCGCTGCCATTCGGGCAGTGAGTCCCAATGACATAGTAGGGAGAGCTCTGCAAGATCTTCTTTTAGGTCTTGTTGCGGGCTTGCTATCGGGTCTTGGGCGCTGACTGTTCTATGCCGCGTGGCACTCGTGACAGCAGTAGAGGCTCCTGATGGTTGTGGCATGATTTACGAGTCTGGTTTTGGGAGAGAGTCGTGCAGAGAGATTTGAATAGTTTAAAGACTATAGAAAGAAAGACTGGCGATTTTTTTTTTTTGGGGCTACGAAAGGTGTATGTGTATTTATACCTAACCAAGAGAAGCTACGGGATGGTGGCAAGAAATAAAAATTGTTAATGTTGGAATGGCTTGATACGTATCTGCTGGGGATAAGTTTGTAGGGATGTTGAGATGTTTTTAATTTTTGTTTTTTGGCACTTTTTCATACACACATATTTGTCGGTACCGTTAAGTGTTGAATAAAGATTATAATACTTTTTTTTTTTTTGATGATGTTGAAGGGAACAGCAAAAGTTTCTTGCAGCCGTTGGGGCAACCATGCATCACTCTCTTCCAAAAGAAAAAGAAAAAAAAAAAAAAAAAAAAATTCACTCGGGTCAACTAGGCCGATACCGGCAGAGCCCGGAAAGCTGTTCCAGTGAGAGAAAACTGTAAGCTTATGCTTGATCACTCAAAGTTTCAGCGTATATTATAGCATATGCGTAGAACAGAGTCCTGGGGTAACAATTAGTTTTTTTTTTATTTTTATTTTTTCTTTCTTCTTGAAAGATATCAAAAGTGTATTTTTTTTTGGTTTCAAAGTTACCAAAAAAAAAAAAACAGCAGCTTTTCCCGTCATCATTTGAACCAATTGCCAGATTCTTTTTCTCTCTTTTCTCTTTCTTTTTCCCTTTTAATTTTTTTCTTCTTCTTATCTTTAAACTTCGACACTTCTTGATATTTAAGCAAACACCATCAGACTACAGCATAATATAGCGCTCGAGAAAATGGCAAACGGCTATACTATCAACAACGTAAGTGATGCTCGTCACTAGAACCTAGAGCGATTGCGACTAATGTATCTGTTTCTTTTTTTTTTTTGTTTTGTTGTACTATTAGAGCGAAAACCAGCGCATTTGCGTAGTTATGTAAGTAAAAACTGTCTTCTCTCGGCACAGCTTGATATGTCGCCAATGCGGACAATACCAAGACTTCGAGACTAGGGGGAGAGCTCAAGTGTTGGCTCTGCTGAAGTGAAAGCACCACTGTCCATTCGTACTAACTGCGCATTCTGTCAATAGGGTCGGTCTGCCCGCTAGAGGCAAATCGCTCATGGCTCAGAAAATTGTTCGGTACTTGTCTTGGCTCTCTATTAAAGCCAAATCCTTCAATGTCGGATCTTACCGCCGACTCGAGGAGGCGCACCCTAGTGCTGAGTTTTTTGACATCCACAATACTGAGGGTGAGCGCCTGAGATTACAGGCTGCTAAACTCGCTGTTAAGGACATGATGGAATGGTTTGAGGAGGAGCAAGGTATTGTTGGTATCCTCGATGCGACCAACTCGACCAAGAAGCGCCGGGAATGGATTCGCCAATTACTAGCTGAGCATGATATTGAACCTTTCTTTGTTGAGTCGTGGTGCGACGATAAAGAGCTGATTATGAATAACATTATGGATGTCAAGACTAGCTCGCCTGATTATGTCGGCCAAGACCCTGAGGAGGCTGCTAAGGACTTTATGGAGCGGATCAAGAAGTACGAAGAAGTCTACGAGACGCTCGACGACCAAGCACTTACCTACGTTAAGATTATCAATGTGTCTACCCAAGTTGTGATCAACCGGATCCAGTCGTATCTACAGTCGCGCATTGTCTACTACGTGATGAACTTGCATATCAAGCGGCGCTGCATTTGGCTGTCGCGTCACGGTGAGTCTGAGTACAACTTGACGGGAAAGCTTGGTGGTGACTCGAGTCTGTCTCCGCGCGGCCATTTGTACGCCGAGAAGTTGCCGCAGCTGGTTCGTGAGGCGGTCGGTGATCGGCCACTGACGGTGTGGACCAGTACATTGCAACGGACGCAGCAGACAGCCAAGTACTTACCGTATCCTAAGCTACACTGGAAGGCGCTTGACGAACTCGATGCTGGTGTGTGTGACGGCATGACATATGAGGAAATTGAGCGGGACTTTCCCGAGGACTTTGAAGCTCGCGACAAGAATAAGTATGAGTACAGATACCGGGGCGGTGAGTCATACCGTGATGTGGTGGCACGTTTAGAGCCGATTATCATGGAACTGGAACGCCAAGAGAACATTATGATTGTAACGCACCAGGCGGTGCTGCGCTGCATCTATGCGTATTTCATGAACGTGCCACAGGACCGATCGCCGTGGATGGTGGTACCGTTGCACACCCTAATTCAATTGGAGCCGCGCCCTTATAGCACGGTTGAGACGCGAGTGCCTGCCAACATTCCTGCGGTGAGCACATACCGTGAAAAGGGCACTAGTACGCTTGACAAATAATTTGGCCCATTTAAGAAGAAGTTGTCGCGTGGATTGTGTGTGTTACAAATTTTTTTTTAATTTCATATGTACGAGACAATGGCATGATAGACTGTGGATAGATGTGTGTGTGTACCTGAGAGTTGGCATACAGATCTTATATAAAAACATGTTGTTTCTCAGCTTTTCAATATAAGGAAACGTCTCATAAAGGTCTTAAGTTTTGTAGAATTACATGAAGAAAAAAAAAAAACAAATGGAAAATTGAAAAAAAAAAAAAAGAATTCATATCGATCAGAAAAAAATAGCAGGGGTATTTGTGAATGTTTGTTGAATAGAAAAAAAAAAAACTACAACCAAATGTTAACGAGGTTTATGTCGATACAGTAACCACATTTTGACAAGACAATAACGGAAAGACGGCAACAACAGTGTGAATTAAAAATTTTAAGGTCTCTTCTGTAGTAAATGGAGTTATGTGTGTGTTATACTCCGAGGAGGGTTGAGTTTAAGGGACACATATTAAAAAAAAAAAAAAAGGTATAAACTAAGTGATAGTTAAAGAGAGAGAGAGATATTTACATGAATTGGTTTTAAAAAAGGGTTTAAGGTTGGGTTAAGATAAAACCTAATGCGGTTTATAATTTCTTTTTCTTTAAAAAGGTTTTTTTTTTTTTTTTTTTTTTTCCGGAGGGTCAAACTTTCTCACAAGCACACATCCCCCCCCCCCATTGACAAAAACGTCGGAGATGATGACGACAAGAAGGAGGGAGGGAGGGGTTTTAAATTTTTATTTTTTCAATTCCCAAACAAAAAAAATGAAAAAAAATTAAACGTGAAAAAACTGAAAAAATTAAGTAAATGGGATCAAAAAAAACAAAAGCCAATTTTTCTGATATTCATTATTGGTTCCAAATTTGATTTTTTTTAAAAAAAAAAGTACTAATTTTGTATTGTCTATTATAATACTTTTTTTTTAATTATGGTTTTTACTACGTATTTTCTTTAAATTTTTTGTTTATTTCGAGAGTAAAATGTGATTAAAAAAGATTGTTGTTGCAATTAATGAAAAAAAAAAAGATTATTAAGTTGATATATTTAAATATATTTATTCAAACAAAACCCCTTCTGGTGGATTTCTAATTGTGAAAGAATTAAAAACAGAATTGACACAGGGGGGTGTAGTAAAAAGGAAAAAAAGGACCCTTTGGGATAACGGTACATTTTATTATCACAAGTATTATTATTTTTATATTTTTTTCTTCAATTTTTATTATTATCACTGCTAGTAATGTACAGTTGTTACTGTTACTATTTAAATTTTTTTTATCTTATTATATTAGCATGTTTTTTAAATGTTATGTCGCCTGATTATGATCAAGTTGGCTGCTGTGTTGTTATTGTTGTTGTCAGTACAAACGGCAATGTCAACGTTTAATGGTGATGACGATCGACTTTAAAGAATTTAATTTTTTTTTTTTAATTTATCTTTTTTCAAAAAATAATACAAAAAGGAGGCTTCGATAGAACTTTCACTTTCTTTAATTTTAATTTATTTATATCTCTGTTTAATAACATGGAATTATATATTTCACAATTTTTATTTTCAATATTTTAATTTCTATACTTTTCAGTTTTCTTTAATTTTTTAAATTTTTTTTTTTTGATTCTAAATTTGAAGAATTTCTTAGGATTCAGTTATTTTACTCCGTCTACCTATCTTGTCTATTTATCTATCTACATACTATATATATCGCGGGTTACTCCTCATTATTGAATTATCACTTACTCAAATACCCACATTTCGACCATTTTCTCTATATATATTATCACACATTCACTCCCTCCCTCCCTATGAGTTCCTCCTTTTCGCCTCTTTCATCAACCCCCAGCATAGCTCTACCCGCCAGATCGGCCCTGACCGCCACCTTTGTCCCTGAACGCCAGCACACTCCAGCATCATCGGCAATGATATCGACAACCGCCACTAAAAATGAATCTAAAAAGAAAAATGAATTGCCTCTTTTCCTGCTTCCTCACCCAAAACCATCAGCCCCTATAACCACCTTGCCGTCAATATCACCAAACCCTTCCTCTTCTACCCCTGCGTCTTTCAGTAATCATTTGCAAAAGAAATCAACGGCGCCGTTTATTCCCTCGAAGGCAGCTTTGGCTGGGCCCAGCACTAATCCCAAACCAATCACAACCAGAACAAAGCGTACTTTGGCCAAATTCAATCCTAGCGACTACCCTATCAAGTACCCCGTGCACCCTGTTTCTGAGAAAACTGCCGCGTCCATCCCCGCCGACCAGCGCGCAATGCTCCCGCGCACCCAAGACATTGTGACTAAGCGCTACGCCACGTCAGTCGATCCACGCAACTTTCTAACAGTTTATGAGTACTCCACCATTAACGGCCAGCCTATCCTCTGGGACTATAACACTGGCTATGTCCACATCACTGGTCTTTGGAAAGCTACCGGCCACACCAAGGCCGATATTGTCAAGCTGATTGACAACTCGCCGCCCGAGATTGAACAGGTTATTCGTCGTGTGCGCGGCGGATTTCTCAAGATCCAGGGCACGTGGCTACCTTTCGACATTGCAAAGCGGCTTGCCCAACGTACCTGCTGGTTTATCCGCTACGCGCTCGTGCCAGTGTTCGGCCCCGCGTTCCCCGAAGAATGCCTCACTCCTGAAATGCCCGGGTTTGGCCAGTTGCTGCTGATCTCCTCGGCCACCAAGCCCTTGCGGCGCACCGCTGCGCCTGCAGAGCCAGCTACCGCGCCCGCGGAGCGCAGACGTAAACGTTCAGCAGCATCTAGTGAAGGTTCCCCGAGAACCGCAAACGATGCCAAACGGCTCAAGGCAACGTCAGCCTCTATGCGCATTTCTCACGGCGATTACCCAAATAGGCCAAGAAAGGGTGCGGCTTCTCCGGTGACCCCGTCCCAAAACGCGCAGTTAGCTCCCACTTCTGCGTATAAGAAACCAAAGAAGAAGAGCTTAAACCCTCCGCCCCTAATATCTCCGTTGACAGCGCATGCATTATTGGCACCTGCACCGGCCACAGTAGAACAGCTTGTACCATCAGTTGCTACTGTCACTGCTCCTGGGTTTGGCTCAAACAACACTCCACCAACACCCCCGCACGACGACAGCTACCAGAGTAAGAGTATCTACAGCTACGCTCCTTATGGCAACAATGGCACAATAAAGACTTCATCGCCTCCTGCTATTGAAAATTGTGTTGGCATTTCAGGGGAGGCCTTAGCTGCCGAAGATGCGTTCCACGACAGCGACGAAGAGGTTTTAAATGCCACGCGGTGTTTACAAATGCTATCACGGCATGCACACCGTGATTACTACTACGGCACAACTAATAGAGCTGTTTCTTCACTTCCTTCACCCGCTCTTGCTGCCATGTCGGCAGTAGCTAAGCCTTATCAGGCGTTTGTTCCAGTTGTCGACAACGGCTACGTGCTTGTGGAGCAGGCTGATGAGCGCAAGAAAATCAGTGTCAGCAGTTTGCTGTCATGAAGTAGTAAAAATGTTTAAGGGGCGTTTTTTTTTTTTCACTTCTAATCAGTCGAGTTATATTTTTTTGATAATTTCAAAAAAAAAGCTTGATTTAGAAGTCGACAAAAATAAAAAAAAAATAAAAAGTCCACTTGCCATGCATTTTCAAAGCTACTGACAAAAAAGAAAAAAAAAAAAAAAAAAAAAAAAAAAAAAAAAAAAAAAAAAAAAAACGTTAAGTACGCTCCAGCTGATACTAAGTTACCCACGAAGATACCGT
>JAKVQX010000556.1:0-14535 GCA_030463015.1 Geotrichum citri-aurantii
TTGTTGTTGTTGTTGTTGTTGTTGTTGTTGTTGTTGTTGTTGTTGTTGTTGTTGTAGTGGTGTTGTTGTTGTTTGCTGCTGCTGTTGTTGGTGCTGTTGTTGCTGTTGCTGTTGCTGTTGAAGCTGTTGCTGTTGTTGTTGCTGAAGCTGTTGCTGAAGCTGTTGTTGTTGTTGTTGTTGTTGTTGTTGTTGTTGCTGAAGCTGTTGTTGTTGTTGTTGTTGCTGAAGCTGTTGTTGTTGTTGTTGTTGCTGCTGTTGCTGCTGTTGTTGTTGTTGTTGCTGTTGTTGTTGTTGTTGTTGTTGTTGTTGTTGCTGCTGCTGCTGCTGCAACTGCTGTACCTGTTGTTGTTGAGCCTGCTGTTGCGAGCCTTGTCCGCTAACAGAAGCCCGCTGCTGTTGCTGATGTTGTTGTTGCCGTATTTGCTGCAATCGTTGCTGAGGCTGTAACTGGTTGTGTTGCAATGCAGGAGAACTCTGAGCAGTAGGACTCATAGCCATAGGAGTCTGAGATCTAGATATGTTTCCGTTAATTAACTGGGGGGTCCCTGGAGTTGAATTTGGTCCATTTAAATTAATTGGTGATCCAGCTTGCGCAACAGGGTTGGGAGAGCTAGGAAGCTCCATCTGATTCTGAATCTGTTGCTTCTGGAACTGTTGAAAGTTGTTCTTTTGGTTAGCTTGAATCATAGATATCTGAGGAGAAAACGGAGGTTTGGGTGTTTGAGTATTAATCTGGTTAAAATGTTAGTTATTATAAAACTTGGGCCGATCAACCCTTCATCAGTTTTACGTACCTGTTGATTGTCATTGACCAGTTGGTTGTTTGGCAGTACTTGAGATGAAGCTACAGGTGATAAACCAACAGTTGAAGAAGCAACACCTGTCGCTGCAGCGTTTTGAGCCATTAAAATTTGTTGTTGATGTTTGATCCTGCTTGTCAAATTCTGATACGCCTGAAACTTTTGTTCAAATTGTATCCTGAATTGTTGCAACTGCACCGTTCTAGCCTTTAAAACTTCGGGATTGACTTGTTGCTGTTGCTGCTCCACATTTTGCAAACCCTTCTGTAAATTCTGAATAGCATTTTGAAGTTTGTTAAGATGAATTTTTAAAGTTTGCGCTTGAGAAATTGCTTGAGAGATATTAAATCCCTGAGGTGCCATACCAGCCTGAGGCGAAGCGTTCTGAATTTGAGGAGAAGGCATAGTAGAATTGTTCATTGAAATATTAACGTCGCTATTCATGTTGCTAGTGCCAATGTTACTTCCAGCCATAACACTGGGAACAGGATTTGCATTGACAGTAGGATTGGTAGGAGTTACAGGGCTAACTCCATTTCCAGTATTGTTTTCGTTCTTTTGAAGTTGGCTTTTTTGATACATTTCAATGGCACCTAAGGTCTGCTTTAACTTGAATAACCCTGTGGCCAATTGTTTCTTATGTTGGGCAAGCTTTTGTAATTCTTGCTGAATAGTATTCCGGTTTTCATCTGAAAGCGTTTCTTGGAGCAAATTATTATTATATTCTTCCTGCTTCTTTTGAACTTCGAGTAGCCGGTGCTGAATACTGAGATAATTTTGTTTCAACTGTTCATGTTTTTGAGGGGTTAAATTTTGGAGATTCATCAGGTTTCTTTGTTTCATCAGCGCAATCTGCTGGGGTGTTGGTTGACGTTGACCATTAGGTAGAGTCGGAACTTGATTTTGCATGTTGATTGGGCCCTGACTCAGAACTTGGCCGTTTTGTTGCAAATTATTGGACTGTAGCTGTTGTTGTTGCTGTTGTTGCTGTTGTTGTTGTTGTTGTTGCTGTTGTTGTTGTTGTTGCTGTTGTTGTTGTTGTTGTTGCTGTTGTTGCTGTTGCTGTTTGAGTACATTTTGACGTTGAAGCACCTCTTGTTGTTGAAGCGTCAGGTTTTGAGGAAGACGCTGCCCGTTGATTATAACTGGCTGCTGTTGTTGCTGCTGAGTTTGCTGATTACGAGATTGAGGTGGCTGTGGTTGTTGCTTGGATTGTTGTTGTTGTTGCTGTTGCTGTTGTTGTTGTTGTTGCTGTTGTTGTTGCTGCTGCTGCTGCTGCTGCTGCTGTTGGATCTTCCTCTGATAAAGTATTTGCATCTGCTGTTGGGTGAGCTTTGGTTGACCTTGTATGCCCATGTTTCCTTGCTGATGGTGTTGTTGTGATTGTTGAGATTGTTGTTGTTGTGATGGTTGTGATTGCTGTTGTTGTAATGATTGCGATTGTTGCTGCTGTTGTTGCGATTGTTGTTGTGGTTGTTGCTGTTGAGACTGTTGTTGATGCTGCTGTTGTTGCTGCTGCTGCTGCTGCTTTTGTATCATGCCTTGTCTCTGATATTGCAAGAGAAGAGCCTTGATTCTTTGAGCCTTGTTAACTAACTGAGTTTGAGCCTCAGAATTAGGCGGAGCAGCGATGGAGGCAGCTACAGTTTCTTCATACTGCTGAACAAGCTGTGAAACTTGAACGGGCTGGACCATGCGCATGTTTGAAGGTGACTGTCCATTGCTGACCTTGTTCATATCGTTCATGTTGTTATTCATGATGAAACTGGCTTGTTGAAACAGCGGTCAAAATCAGTAAACAAAAAACAAATCAGTGCACAAAATAGAGTAATGTGCTAAATTTTATGGATCAGAACAACAAGTTTGGAAGCGATTGCCTATTTCGACGGGAACTAATGATGCTGCTAACGGAGTCGTTACCAGGACAAACGGTGATGGGGGGGAGATGGTGGGGAGTTCGGAGATTTATAATTTAATCAAGTCATGTGCCCTAACCCATATATCATGCTCTTTTTTTCTTCACGTCGCTCCCTGTTCCATCGTCAACCCCGACCGGGACAAACAGACGACTGACAACGGGCCATTTTTTAGAATTACTGTTTGTTACCATTCACCGCTGGAACCATATTTTATAAATATGATAAAACTTAAGCTGAATCCCAAAAAGCTCAAAGAGAGCTTAGTTAAGTCGAGTGAAAAGGATCAGGTGTCATCACAATCTGTGCCATCAAACGCGTCGGCACCAGTAGCCGCAATAACGCCAGAACCGAACTTAAACGCGTCGCCAAAAATGAAAAAGAAAAAGAAGAAGGATGCAGTTGTTTCTTCTATTGGCGCTCTCGATGATATTTCAACTTCCCAGGCGTCAGATTTGGTGACGCCAGATCACGCGCCATCTTCAGGCCTGCCTAAAATATCATTCAGGAATCCGGCATTACCTAAAATCAAAGTTAAGACCGTTCCAAAAAAGCGCAAGGCTGATATTGAGCCTGTAGAGGGAATAGCAGACGCATCGACTTTAGATTCAATTGGTGTGACAACTTCTGCTGTGAAAAAGCCAAAAATCAAGCTGTCGACATCATCGTTGTCTACCGGGGGGACGAAGGCTAAGAAGCCAAGCACTAAGAAACAAAAGGCTGAAACTGGGGAACCACAGTCTGTTCCTAAAGTCAGTCTAAGTCTCAAGACAAAGAAGGAAGCGCTACCTCGGATTCGTGTGAAAGCCTCGCGACAGCCTGGTCAAGGATATGACTCTGAAGCTCCAGATCAAGAAGATGACCCGATGATTGAGGAAGCTATTGTGCTACGCATGGTTCCAGGTGCGCACTTGGACTATTTGCGCGCTACATGTGATGCAGGCGATCTTTCACGCATTAATATTAAGTTCAAGGATTCGCGGCGTGCGGTGGTGTCTATTAACGAGCAGCTCTTCGCGGCAAAGCTCGTCGACCTTCCTACTATTACTGAAGCACACAAAACATTCGACCGCAAAAACATCTACAAGGTATCAGATATTTGCCAGATGTTGTTAGTGACGGAGCCAATTGCGCATGAAGATGATGTCTTTAACTTGCCGTCGACAAGTGTAGATAGGACGGACTCAACGAGCATACCACATGGTGTAACGCCACCTTTGCACAACGTAAAGCACAGACGGTTTCGCAAGCGTATCTCTCGTAAGGCGATTGAGTCGATGGAAGCCAAATTGGAGGAGCTTTTTCGGCTAGACGCAGAGGCAGAGGAAACACAATACGATCTTATCGACCCTAGTATGTTAAATCAGCCGTCTTCTGTGTCGACAGCTGCTCCATCACGCGCTGCTAGCGTGCCGCCTAGGGGTAGTACCCCACAAGTTAGAAAAGACAGTCTTGGTGCACCATCTCCATCAGTAAATGCTCCAGATGACGCGCCGACGCCTTATAATATGCTCAGTTCCCGGGCTGTATCGCCTGCTCCTGGTGCATCTCGAAAAGACGGCGAGGAAGATGAAGAAGATGATGAAGATGAAGATGAAGTAGAAGAGGGCGAGGAAGAAGATCTTCTTGGTCTTGAATTGGAACGCGCTCTGGAAGAATCTGAAGAGTCGGATGATGACGATGATGACGATGAATCTGAGGATGAGCAGAATGACGGCAGTGGAATTGTTAGAGGCAATGGGCTTTCAGGTGACGGTAGCAAGGCTATGGACGAAGAGACACTTGAAGCGATTTCATACAACAAGATTCTACGCGAGGAAATCAAAGATCTCGAGGTTAGCATTCGCAAGAAACGTGAGAATGCGGAAAACACATCCAACTCTTTGCTCCGTGACCGTTTCCTTAAAGTTGTCAAGAAACTGGAGCAGGAATTGGAAGTCAAAAAACGGCAACTCAAACATGTGGGTACTGATGACAGCAAGCCTAAAAGTGCAGGAAATAGCAGCAATGGAACTGGTAATACTATCAATCACAGTATTCCTAACAACCCCGCCAGTGTTCCTTCTTCCTCTTCCGTTGCTACAACAGCTGGGCCTTCAGCTGAACCGCTGTCCACTAATAAAGGCGCAGAAGAAAGCGAGTACGATATGGCAGAAACCCCTGCCATTGACGACGAAGATGAAGAAGAAGACGAAGAAGAGGAAGAAGGCGAAGAGGAGGGCAACGAGCCCAATGCAGTGGCAGCTGAGGACGCTGAAGATGATGAAGAAGAGGAAGATGAAGATGAAGACATTGAGTCGCTGTTCTGAGGCCAGCGCAAACAAGCATGGCTTTTGTGTAACAAGTATACATATTTTAGCCAAAAAATATTTTTATTTATTTTTTCGTAAAAACACGATCATGATACTAAATACATATAAGGCACATTCAAGAGTTATAATTACTGTCCATTAACCACCCTAGTGTGCTCGAATAAAAAAAATTTTTCAATCTAGGAACACCCTCGAGCTTGTAAAACCGGCTCCACTTCAATTTTCCAAATTTCAACTTTTTTACATTTTTTTCCTATCTTTTTTAATTACAAAATAACAACAAACAAAAAAAATTTCTAGAAAACTAATAAAACAGAACTGAAATAACAAAAATAAAAGGGAACAAAACAAAAAGATCCAAAATAAAAAGCAATGACTTGAACCGTTGGTATTTTAACGTCTCTGAGTTTTACCAATGGTTCTCTTACCAGAGAACAAGTGCTTAGGTTTGCTTACAACCTCATGTCTGTCAGACTCACCAGCACGGGCCATGCGGTTACGGCCACGCTGCTCAATCTTGGCCAATCTCTCAGCCTTAGAACGCTGGGTAGTCGCCACACCATCAAGATATCTGTTAGTCTGCAGCTTGCCAACCATTCTTGCAGAATCCCGCGAAGGAGCAGCATTCTCAGCCATAATGGTGTCAAGACCAGAGCTACTGACAGGACCGGATGCATTGGCGTGGGCTTTGGCAGTTAGCTTAGAAGTATCGATACCAATGTCAGACATATGCGACTCCATAGACTCGACAGTACGTCTAACCTTCTTGATAGGAATCTGGGCGCGGTTCTTGAGCGACTTGTTAGTTCTCGCCTTGTTCTTGATCATCTGTTGTCTTTTGCGAATCCAAGCAGCCTTCTCCTTGATCTCTTCTTCCTCTTCGTCCTCAATCTCTTCTTCGCTCTCGTAAAAGCCCTCCTTCTCAAGGCGCTCCTCCTCAGCCTCTAACGCAGCAAGCTTGGCAGAAATCTCAGGATCCAAGAAGTCGTAAACGTTTTTACCATCAAGGATTTCGGGCATGATGTCGTGCTTCCACTCATCGTCATCGAGGAGGTATGCATCCTTGTAGTCAGGTTGGTAGACACCAGCACCACCATTCTCGGCCTCGACATCGCGCGACAGCTTACGGCGCTCAGGATCATTAGAATCGTACTTCTTAAGAGATTGAACTGCCTCGGGAATGAACGAGTCTCTGGAGATGTCATCACGAGCAGTGGGGCGGGCAACGTGAATTTTGTTAAGAATGCCAGCCATGCGGTTAGAAGACTTGAGCTTCTGCTCAATTCTAGCGGTCAACAGCTTATCACAAGCCTTGTTGCGGACTTCCATGATACCCTCCTCAGTGTGACAGGAAAGCTGCATAATTTCGACAGAAACGTCGGGGATCTTGGTAATAGACTGAAGAAGCTCCTTACGCTCGTCATCAAGATCCTCAGGACGCATGACATCAATCTTGTTAATGACAACAAGAACAGACTTGTTGGCGAACAGGGGCTTAATGGAGTGGAAAAGCTTGACTTGATCTTCAACAGAAAAACCACACTGCTCAGAAAGATCCATAAAGTAAAGAACACAAGATCTAATGTGCGCAATGGCATAAATAGACTGCATCTCAATGTTGTTCATTTCTTCTGTAGGACGGTCAAGAATACCAGGAGTATCGATGGCCTGGAATCTCAGATACTTGTAGTCGAAATGACCAACGTACAGAGACTTTGTGGTGAAAGCATAAGGCTGGACCTCGACATCAGCTCTAGTGACAGATCTGAGGAAAGAAGACTTACCCACGTTCGGGTAACCACAAATCAGAAGAGTTCTGGTGTTGGGGTCAATAGAGGGAAGACGGCCCAAGTGCTGTCTAACCTGCTCGAGATATAATAAAGGGTCCTTGAGCTTTTTGACAATAGTGGCCATACGACCGAGAGCAGCGGTCTTAAGCTGCTTGCACTGGAAAAGCGACTGACCAAACTTCAAAAGTCTGACGTAGTCTCTAGAAACCTGCTCAACAAGGTTCTTTGCTCTCGACACGGCGGCAAGAGACACTTTATAATGGTTCTTCTCATACAAAGTGTCGAGCAGATCTCTGTGAAAAGGGTGAATTTCGTTGATGTTGGGGAACGACTCAACAATCTCTTGCAGTTTTTCGCAAAAGCCATCAGCGGTGAATCTAACCTTTCTCATGTAAAAAGCTCTGATACGGGAGATCTTGAAGCCCGGTCTGATGACAGTGGGCGTCTTTCTCTGGGTTCTGTTAAGAACAACATCCAGGAACTCATTAGAGTTGGGAATGACAGGAATATCCTTCCACGTTAACTGCATGATAAAAAATTATGGGTGTGTATGATGGTAAATGGGTCGTCGTCGTCGGCGGTGACTGGGGGGAAGAAAGGCAGGAATAGCGGAAAAGAGACGATGGAAATTTTTTAATTTTTTTTTCCAGTAAAGTTTTTGGAGATTTTTTTTTTTTCTTTCGCTGGGCTTTCTTTTCTTTTTTTTTTCAACCTAAACTCCCAGCTGACTAAAAATGGGCTAGGGTATTTGCGTGCTGTTATATGCTCAGTCTGATATATACTAAAGGTATCAGGAAGAAACAAAACTGCTCTACAAAAATAACAAAAAAATTCAATAAAGAAATAAAACAGTGAACGACAGTAAAAATGCCAGTTAACAATTTTTTTTATGAAAAACCAAGTCTTGAAGCAAGGGTAGGCACAATTGAACAGTATTTATAAATATTGAGAATGGTAGTACAAACCAATGCTAGAAAATAAATGGTTTTTTGTTGAGATATCATGGGCTCAACCACTTTAACTTTTCTTGTAGGGAGACACTTTTTGAGTTCAAATTTACGAGTGAGATGGCTGCTGTAAGCTTTAATAAAAGTTGGAGATAAGAAATATAACATACACTATAAGATAAAGTTGCAACTATTAAACATGATCCTAAAGTTTAAGTCTTTTTACGTATGTGTTCATGTATGATGAATGGTCCTTGTGAACAATTTTTTTTTCTATTCTTTCATTCACTGCTTTTCTAATAGCCTTTTTTAAGCTATCAAGAACTTAAAAGTATATATAAATCTGGATTTAATCTTACCATAATTTTGTCTTTTTGAATAAACTTTTTGTTAAGATATTTAGCTGTTTTTTTTGTGTCCGAATAAGCGAGATTCTTCATAGAAAGCATAAAAGCTCAGTCTCTAAATTTTATAAGTTATCATTCAAATATTAGTGTGCGGCAGCAGAAAGACACCAACTTGAAACCTAATACAATGTCTACATGAGATAAAATTGATAGAAAATAGAATAGATAAGAAAAAAGAAGAAGTTTTAAAAATTTGAAAAATTAAAGCAAAAATTTATTTTGAGAAGCTGTTTAAATCTTAAATTAACGCTAATTTCAGGTACTGCAGAAAACCAGCTGATAAACTCATAATGGCTGTTAAGAAAAACAACCATTCACAAATATATAAAGCAGTTGCTCAAAATGTGTTTGAAATAAGTTTGGGTAAGTTTTAATTGTTCAAGCATCATATTATAAATGAAAAAAGGTCGAATATTTAAAGAATTACAGTAGCAAATTTCGAATTTTTAAAAATGCCTATCTTTTCGAGACAACATGAACTCATGACTTACAACATTGAGTCGCAACTATCAAAATAATACTAAAGGTTTAAAAGTAGTTTTTAATCAACTGTTCTAATTGTTGTCTTCATAACTGGCTTTTAGTATTTGAGATCGAGGTCTCGAGAAGTTATAGATTGGAAAATTGCTTCCTCATTTCCTCTTTCTATGATTAGGCATATCAGACAAACAATAAAACACCCGTGCAAATCACAAAAATTATGATTGAATTTTTTGATTCAATTTTAGCCAACTTCTTTTCCAAATTCTATAATAGCTTCATCACTTTGCCTTTTAATAAAAAATAAAAAAAAAACCCCCGGTCTCGCAGACATCTCGTTTTACTTTGTGAGGGGTTAGGGTTCTCTGCAATTGCTTCATGATCCTCTTCTGCTAAAAGTTTGAAATTTTTAATTTTTTTTTCAGCTTCTCCTCCTCTCTCCTGATTCACGTTTTTACTTCACAATCTCTGCCTCCTGATCGACACTCATAGCTCAGTTCTCAGTCCTAGAATAGGGTTGTTGTGGTTTTTTGGTTGGTTTTTGTTGTTGTAGCTCAAACCTAAAAAACACACCTTGCCAATTCTTTATTTTTCATCTCTCGGTAATTTTTATTTTTTTTTTGGTTTTTTTTGCCATCCATCAATATCGTAGACCACTGTACTACGTCCCCATAACAAACATACAATGAGCTCATTATCGCCTGACACTAGCTTCCAGTTACAGCCACAAATATCAGAGCTGCCACCCGAGCAGTCGACGGAATTTTTGGCTGGTCGGCAACCCGAGACTAAAAAACGCAAACGCGTTACCAGGGCCTGCGACGAATGTACGTTGAAATAACTAGTTAAAATTACAAACTTCTAAACTGACTAAAATTTTAGGTAGAAAAAAAAAAGTAAAGTGCGACGGTCAACAGCCTTGCATTCACTGCACGGTCTATAGCTATGGTAAGCTCCCTCTATATAATCTCATGCGTGGTTTACGCTGTTAGTTTTGAAATATTGTTCTAATCTTGGACTAGAATGCACATACAACCAACCCTCAAACCGTAAACGTCTGCCGGATGCACGCCGTGTCGAAAGCAAACTTAAGTGTGCTGAGCTTATCATCAACTCCATTATGCCTGGTATTGACATTTACACACCGGATTTTAACCTCGCAGCCTTTCTCGATGGAGTACAGAAAGCCAAACTGACTGACGCAGAAACCATGAACACGTCTCTTCCTGCATTTAAGTTGGCCCAAAACGGCATTGCAAATATCTTGGCTCTAAAAGGGCTGAATAATGAGATTGACGAGGAAACTGGTCTGCCAAAAAGCAGTGAAACGCCTGTAACAAACAAGACCTTCCTAAATCCTGTCTATTCTCCCCAGAGCAATATGACGTCGTCACCAAACGGCCTGCTTGGTCGCGAAATCAAAATCATCCTGCCACCAAAGCACGTCGCCAGCGAATTGATAGAAGCTGTCTGGGACAATGCCTGCGTGCTTTTCCGGTTCTATCATCGGCCTTCCTTCATAAGGGATCTTGATTTGCTTTACGAAACAGACCCAGATGATTACACAAACAAGCAGTACAAGATATTGCCGTTAGTATACTCCATAATGGCAGTGGGCGTGCTGTTCTCGATGGACAAGTGTGAGCGGCTGGGCTTCAAGGATGTTAGCGAAGGTTATAAATACTTTGTGGCAGCTCGCAAGCTAATCGATATTGCCGATGCCCGTGACACCTATGCTATTCAATCCATCGTTATGATGATTATCTTTTTGCAGTGCTCGGCGAGACTTTCAACCTGCTACTCATATATTGGTGTGGCATTGCGGTCGTCACTGCGCGCCGGCCTTCACCGAAAAGTGGCTCACCACTTTAATCCTATTGAGGCTGAAACTCGTAAACGCCTGTTCTGGACCATTCGCAAAATGGACATTTATGTTAACGCCATGCTGGGTCTTCCTCGATCAATTGCGGAGGAAGACTTTGATCAAGATTTGCCAGAGGAAATTGACGATGAGAACATTACTGAAGATGCATACTACCCACAAAACAAAGGCAAGATTTCGTCTGCGGGAATTGCTAATGCGCACACTCGTCTTATCACGATTTTGTCGCACATCATGAAAAACATATACCCTGTGAAAACGAAAGATTTATCGTTCAACACACACAGCAAGGTTCTGGAAATGGAAGTCGAGATCCGGGACTGGATTGCAAATCTCCCAGTCGAATTGAGACCTGACACAGTTCCTCCTCCTCAATACCTGAAGGCTAACCGGCTTTTGAACTTAGCTTTATGTCATGTCCAGATTGTACTTTACCGACCGTTCATCCACTATTGCAGTCCCAAGTTCCGGAGCTCTCGCGAGTCGCAGGCTAAAACAGGGTCTGCACTGAACTGTATTGCTGTGTCACGTCGCGCAATGTATATAGCACACGAGCTCACGTCGAAAAAATTGTTGAACGGTGCGTACTGGTTTTCAATTTACACAATTTTCTTTTCTGTGGCGTGTCTTGTGTACTACGTTCATGAGAATCCTAACGATCCTGAAGTGGAAAACATCAGAAAGGATGCTGAAATTGGTAAGAACGCATTGACGTCGCTGAAAGATGCAAGTACGGCTGCGCAACGCACGTACAACCTTTTAAACACGCTGTTCGAGCAACTGAATCGGAGAACGGCGAAGATGCCGGCGGCGAGTGACAGCACAGCGATCAATCATCAAAGTGAGTTTGGTGCAAGTGTAGAAGGCGATGTAGCAGGCGTGACAATGTCAGATGATCCCAGCCAGCTGCCCGTTCCTGATTTTCCTGCGGTGCAGCAGGGTTTTACCCAGCCGGTGCCCCCTGCTTCTGTAGCACACCCTTCTGTAGGCCCAGCAAATTCTTCTTCTCTGCCAGTGGAGTCAAGCGCTTTGAGTAGCAGCAAGGGTAATAATAACAATTATTTGACGCCAATAACAGAAACCCCACTGACAACGGCGTCGAGCGTTACCGAGTCGTCACCGCAGGGCTACTTACCAGGTATCATGGATCAAGTCGACTCGCAGTTGTTTGGCAGGTTCCTCCCACCATATATGATGGCAGAGCAGCAGCAGGACATAAATGCAAACTGGCAAGCACCATCACCGCCCCAACTACCCCTGCATCAACAGCAGCTGCCCCAACAGCCACGACAACAGCCACGACAACAGCCAACATCTGTAACGCCCACCAGCACTCCAGTCGTTCTTGATAGTAATAATCCGACTCTTGACTTGGGTGTTGGCGACAACTTGGCTAGCAAACGCTTCAGCTTCTCTGATATATTTGCGGGCCAGTCGAAAGTTGATTGGGAGAACTTTCTAGGTCAACAAAGTGAATTGTCGGGGCTCAATAGTTTCATGCAGTGACTTGCATCGTAATTATTTAAGTTGTAAATATCGAACTTGCAGGCGATTTAAACAAAAAAGTGCTGGAATTTGAATTTCGAAGCTTTCCAGTCAAAGGAAAAATTTAAATGAATTTGTCGCTAATTTTTTATGGTTATCATGTATTTCGTTTGTTATTGTTTCATTTTAATTTTATGATGGTTTTTTTTTTTCAAAAATGTTCTTTGAGTGAACAGCCTTAAGTTTATATATTTTGATAGGTGTTGTCTTTTAAAAATTGTGAGCTGTAAATGATGAAGTCATGGGAATCGAAATTGGAAACAGCCTCTTGTATCCATCCATTGTATTTTTTTATCAACCGTCAAAAGTATCATGTTTGAAAAAATAAGTCAACAAAGGTCGGTTTTATCTCTCTGGTCACTATAGAACAGCTAGGCCTTTTAAAGCATGCGTGCCACTCTGTTTTTTGTTATTGTTTTTTTTTAAAATAAATTATAAAGCCGATTTTAACTTGTGGAATAAAAGATCTTGAAGTATAATTTCTTAAACTGCTAGATCTCTAATCATGAGCATCACAGGCTTTAGATGATAGGCAGAAAACGGATGATTCGGAACGGAAAAACTCGAATTTCTCAGAATAGTGAAGAAAAAAAAATTTAATATTGAAATATACGAGTAAACAAAAGACCAGAAAGCACTAAAGACTGGTAAAGCCGGAAGTAGAGAACAATTAATGCGCGATTATTAGGTACCGTACCTTTTCATGAAAATTTCTCTCTTTTTAAACTAGGCGAAAATGTTTCAAATATGAATTCCGAACAATGACCATATCACAGCAACGCTTGCCGGGAAAAAAAATGACTTTTGATGTTTCTGGAAACCCGAGTATTTTATCTTACCGTAAATTTATTATTTAGAGAAAACAGAGCAAATGGAAACTTGGCTTTGTTTGAAAACGTTTTAATGCAACACAAACAGTAATGTTTGTTGGCATTTTTAATTGAGTTCTGTAAAAATCCAACGAGTGCCCTGACTAGGTTTTTAGCGGGTCTAAACTACGCTGGCTATTTCTAGAATTCACATTAACATGTGTATATACTATAACGTTCACACAAAAACATTTCAAAAAAGGACTTTGTCTCCTCCTTTTTTTTTCTAAGACTAACATTAGAGCGTGTATGTACACTTGAAAATGAGCCTAAATAAATCCATTTCCCTAGCACATCAAATTTTTAGCGAGAATGATAGGAAGAAAAGTACTCACTGGCTTTAACTTCTCAGCCTTCAAAAGCATGATGATAAAAAACTGCTATTGTTGGTGCCACCAGTGCTGCCATCAGAATCTGAATTTTCATTAAGTTAACACTGAAAACGGTTCAAGCTGGATAGCTGCTGACGAGTTTCTACAAGAAGTCTTTTGGAGACTGAAAAATAAATTTATTGTTTGTAACTAAGTTTTTCTTGGGTTTTTTTTCTAAATTTACTAAATTTTGATTTGAACCATTAAACTACCAGCTACAGATAATCTTGAATTTGATTTTTAGCCAAACATCACGTTAGAATTGTTTTCAATCTGATAAATTAGCTTAGCCTGTAGGCGTCAACAAAACGTGGTAACTTAGAGGCTTGACAACCTTTTAACGGTCATTTTCTTGGTTGACTGCTAAAATATACAGTAATTTCTTGATTTGTTGCTCAACTTTTTTTTCTTATCATGTGAATCTAAGATTTTAAAAAAACCAAAATTTGATCTGTTTAACTGTCAATAAGGCCTAAAGTTAAATTTTTAAAGGTCTTGTGTATTACCAAAAAGTAGCGGTGATCTTTAAATCCTGAAAAGTAAATGGTACAATCAACTATCATTCCATGACCAAAAAAATCAACCAGTGTGTTTAAAATTTTTTGATATTTAGTTCTCTGCCTGTGGTTTTTTTTTACTTAGATTTTATTGAAAAAAATTTATTTAGGGTAGTTAGTTGTTACGAGAGCCGTTATAATTGAAAAGAAGGAAAAGAATGCTTGCTCTGCATTATCATAACTAAAATTTTGGCGCAAATAGTTTTCTCAAGAAAAATTAATTTTATCTGCATGCCACAAAATTTCTGGATTAATTTCAAGGAATTTTTTTAATTGTTTCATTTAGTTGTAAAAAGCAGATACAAATTACATTGGGGGGAAAGAAAAAAAAGGCCGCAAGAAAATGGGTAGTTATGGAGTCATGTTCAAAAATACTGTTTGCACATGAAAATGTGATAAATGGTAAAAGACTTTGAGAAGTAGCGAGATAGCAAAGCTATTAACACAGCATCTGAGAAAAAAGCTGTAACGGAGCTGGTCTGACGAGCCTAGCTACCATTGGTTATAATCATTCTCTGCCTTCTCTCTACCTCTCTCTCTATTATTATTATTATCTCTACTTCTAGTTTTGACTGCTACTTCTTATTAAGGATATCCACCAATAGTATTTGTTGAATGCTCGAGCATTCTTGTATTTAGAGGTTGAGCTGGTGAGCCCT
>JAKVQX010000557.1:0-14517 GCA_030463015.1 Geotrichum citri-aurantii
TTTTTTTTTTTTTTTTTTTTTTTTTTTGGGTTGTGTACTAAAAATTAAAAAAAAAAGGGCAAAAAACGGAATACAAAAAAGACCAGTAAGTTCAATTGTATATGATACATCACAAGACGGTGCCACCTACCGACTATTGAGTGAAAGGGTTGACAGCACGAACAGTAAGACAAGGAATGCTACTGCCCAGCTCGGCGCTCAGCAACACAGGGACGTGCTGCAAAACTCGAATCTCCTGCACGCGCTCGCCGTTTTCCTCTCGTTTGATTACATTCTCAAAGTACGGCGCCAGAACTTTACCAGCAGACTCAGAGTAGTTAGCAACACCACCATCGGTAGGCAAAGGCTTGTTGTCAGTGTTGATCGACAGCTTGGAGATTGCCTCAAGACCACCATTCTCTTGCGCAAGCGCCGATGCAGCACTTGAAGCGCGAACGCGACCACGGCGAACAGGCACCGCCAACGTAGCAGACTTGACATTCTTTTCATTGTCGGGAACATACATCGCCGAATCAATACCGCCCTCCCAGTAGAGCTCTAGCAAACGCGTTTTCTTGTCAAATTCAGCCTTACGCAGAGGCAGTTGGTCGCCGTGCACACGCTTCTCGATACCATACTCAGGGATCAAAACGTCAAATGCAGACTCATATACTTGAATGACAATAGAATCAATGACCAGCTGGCCGGTAGCAACGGTTCTTTTCTCAATATCCTGGCAGACCGCCAGATGAATAGACTGCTCCTGTGCGTTCTTGGCACAGTCTTTCTTAAAGTTGCAAATGTCGGCAATGGTGGACAGCTTTTCAATGTCCTCATCATATGCGACACCATTGATAATAGCCTTCAGTTGACGATGAACAACAATATCAGCATATCTACGCAGAGGCGCATTAAAGTGTGTGTAGACAGGAACGTTGAAAAAGTAGTGTCCATAGTTATCTGACTCGGTCTTACCAGCAATAAAGTACTTTGAACGGGTCATGCACTTGTACAAAAGAGCTTCAAGACCCTTTCTAACGCCAGTATCGCGAGTGCTGAGAATGCTCTTTTGAATGGTGGCAGAAGTCGCAGTGTCGACTTCCATGTTTAAGTTCTTGACGCTCTCAGTGAACGCCTCAATCTTCTGCAGAATAGGGTCGGCATGGCGGCGCAAAAATGCCTTGTCGCCAATAGTGGCTACAAGCTTCTGGGCAACAGCAGTATTAACCTTAATGTTAATCTCATCAAACAGCTGCTGAATAAGAGTGCCCTCAAAGATGTTGTTGGAAACGGCAACATTCTCGTCATCAACATAATTGAGCAAAGCATGAACGGGGGCCTTGTCGTCGTCGTCAAGACTTAAGCGCTGCTGGCGGAACTTGTTGGATACAGCCTGCAGAGTGTTGATGTAATTGATTTCAGCCTGAGAAACCGCAACATCGGACTCCTTAGCCAGAACGCTTTGGCCGACAGAGTAAGGAATAATCTTACTGGGAGTGACAATAGTTTCACCAATCCAAGTGTCAGAAATGATAAACGTCTTGGGATCAATCTCAAAAATCACGGACAGTGCGAGAGACTGGCGGCCAGCCTTGAACGAAACAAATTCGTTAAACTTGTCAGGGAACTGATTGACTGTACGCTGCTTAAGGAAAACCGAAGTACCTCTCTTGCGGGCCTCGTGATCCAGGGGCGAGTTCTCCTCGACGTAGTGGGAGACATCCACAACATGAATACCAATCTCGACCTTGTCGTCAGCAATCTTGGTAACATGAAAAGCCTGTTCAACCAGGTTCTCCTTGGGAGCAAATCCGAGAACATACTCAGAGTTGAGGTTTCTGCGCTTTCCGAGATCCTCCTCAGTTATGGAGGTAGACTGGGGAATAGACGAAACAACTTGCTCAGAAAAGATGTCCGCAGAAAAGTTGTTATCTCTCAGCAGAGCTTCAATTTCAATATCTACATCGCCTGCTGCACCCAAAAGACCACCCATAGTACCGAAGGGATGAAGAGAGGTGATGGGCCAACGCTTGATGGAGGCAATAAAAATTTTGTCTGCATAACTCTCATGGTTTTCGACAAAGTCAGAAGGAGCTTGATCCGTAGGAATAGCAATAAGAGGTACACGCTTGTCTGTAGGCTTGAACCAGACAATCTTAGGCTTATCCTGATAGGAACGGCTAGGGCCCTCACCTCTATCCTTGCGTTCGGCATCCTGTTTGTTTTTAGTAGCCTGTGAAGAGGGACGCAGCAAGCCAAGGGTACCGCTAAAAGTCTGCGCAGGAACGCGATCAATAATAGCAACAACATGGCCGGCATAGAGAGGCTTCACCTCGTCACTTAAAGCTTCCTCTTCAACCAAAAGAAGACTTTGGCCCTCGACCTCGACGTCGTCGTTCTTTTTCTGCGTAGGACGCTGTTTCAAGGAGCCACGACGACGCAGACCACCAGCCTCACTTAAAGGCTGACGGTTGTCCTCGACTGAGTTGGTAGTGGCGTCCTTTCTCTTCTTCTTTTCTTCCTTCTCCTTTTTAGAAGTCCAGACCTCATCAACTTCGAGCAACTCGACAGCAACCAAATCTCCCTCAAGAGCACGGTTTCTGTCCTTGGAACCGCAGATAAAGATGTCAGCGTCCAATAGACCATCAGTAGAAACATAGGCATCAGATCTGTTCTTTTTGTTGACTCTAAGAATACCAGACACAAGTCTACCCTCGGCTAAAAGAGTAGGGAGGGAGGCCTGAGGAAGGTAGGGGGCAAATAGTGACTTTCTTTGTTGCTGATTGCCCTGAGCCCCGTTTGGCGCAAACTGCGGCTGATTGATCATGCCATAGGCCTGAATAGATGAGACTGAGTTGCCATAGGAACCACGAGAGCGGTGACCAGGGATGAAGGGAGTAGTGAGAAAGTCTTGAGAAGGCTGGGGCTGGTGAGGCTGGCGCCAATTGCCATCAAAGTTTCTCGAGCTCGATCTGTTGTGCTGATGAGATCTTGAAAAATCTTGCTGCTGCTGCTGCTGCTGCTGCGGCTGTTGCTGCTGCGGCTGGTCAGATGCAGAGTTGTTGTTGTTGGTAGCAGGAAACTGGTACGAACGTTGAGGGGAAGTGTTTCTGGTGAAAGAGCGTTGGTACTGCAAGCTTTGAGAGCGTCCATGTCTCGAGGGAGAGTTAACGGAAGAAGACGTAGATGACGCATCAGCCGAATTTTCTGGGGACGATGGAAATTTAAATGATGGAATGTTGGGCTTAGAGCCAGAAGTGGAAGCTGGGGGAGCTTCAGGGGAAGACGAAGAGGAGTCCGATGGGTTGGTACGCTTGGCCTGGGCAATTGCGGCAGCCTGCTTTGCCTCAGAAAGCGCCAATGAGTGTCTTCTGTTGTGGCCTAGGGAAGAGCCGGAAGAGGCCGTAGACACGTTAGACTGGTGGTGGTTGTTGCCGCCACTGTTGCTGTGGTGATTGGGAGGAAGAGATGACTGGACTCTTCTGTGGTTGGAGGGCTGGGAGTACTGGCCGTAGGGGGCGATAAAGGAAGGAGGAGGCTGCAATGGGGGCTGCTGGGTGTTCAGAAGATTGGGCTGGGGAGGAATTAAACCGGCTTGGGCATACTGCTGGTGCTGAGCGAGAATTTGCTGGTGCTGGGCCTGGAGCATTTCAATCTGTTGCTGAAGCGCCAATTGTTCAACTGGAAAAAGTTAGCAATGTAACGTGAAAAAAAAGGGGACTTGTCGTGACGAAGGGTAAACGTACCAATTAAAGGGGTGAGTTCAGAGGGCGAGCGTCTGTGAGCAATGTGGAGATTGCGGACAGTGCGTCCTTGACGATTGGACGACTGTGATTGCTGTTGCATAGTCAAGAAACAGACAGGCGGTGGGGTTTTAAAAAGCTACTAAAAAGAATGAACCAAAGATAAATTTTATAAAAATAAGTAAAAATTTAAAAACAAATCAAAAAGGATTGAAGTGAAGCGGAAAATTTGAAGAAGGGAGGGAAAAAAAAAGGGGGGAAAGGGTGATTGTGGTTATAGAAGAAAAGGAGGGAATGGAGGAGGGATTGGATGGTGGTGATTGATGAAGATGAAGGAAGAAGAGAAAGAAAAAAGAAGGGAAACTGTAAAAAAAAAAAAAAAAGGAAGAGTATGATCTTTTTTGTTATTATTATTTGTTATTTTTTTCTATTTAAATTTTATTTTATTTTATTGTTTAGGTGGTGGTGGCAACGAAGGAAAAGAAAAAAAAAAAAAAAAAAAATCCCAAAAAAAATAAAGGGTAGTCTTAAAGTAACTCTCTCTTATTTAATAACCAAACAAACGCACCAAGTAATCAAAAATTTTAATTAAAATTGGTAAATAAACATAGAAACAAAGTAAAAAAAATTATTTACAATTTCACTTCATTAAAAAAAATTCATTTTTCTTGAGGTCCTTGAATTACTAACGGTTGAATTTGAGACGCCGGGATGTGTTTGAGTCGGCAATTGAAAACCAAAAAAAAAAAAAAAAAAAGGATTAAGTGAGTAGTCTTTTGCGGAGGTTGAGACAAATTGTCAATTTAATCGTTTTATAATAAATTTTATTCGAGACTACAATTAAGTGACGGTGATGAGCCTTTTGGTTTTTTTGTTTTTTCCCTTTAATCTTCATCTTTTGCCTCGTCTTGTAGTTTCGATAGTTTGATGTTTAATCACCGATATGGTCAAGTGGGCGGTCCGAATACCATTGTTTTTTAGTAAACGACGTCACAGGCGTTAACAGGAAATTCTATAAACAAAAAAAATTCAACATCTTCATTTATGAAAGCATTGAAAGATTTTTATTTGTTAGCTATATAATTTAGAAGAAATAAAAAAACCTCTTTGTTTCGCTGTAAGTATAGCTCTTCTAGATATCGCTACGATGGTGTTCTGTTAGTAAAGAAATTTGTCACTTGCAAACTAAGCTTTGAGTCGAGAAGCAGCCCCTTTTAAAAAAAAAAATGCTTTGGTTACTGACTTTTGTTGCCAATGTACCAGTTACTCAACAGACAGCGGCTGAATGCATATACTTCAAGTCGGTTAGCGAGTTTACAAACACAAAATGCATCAATTCTCTGTAAATCTACTCCAACCTCTGTCTATAAAATCAATCATCAGTAGTATCAAATTGTGATTGAAAAGGATTCTTTTAATTGAGTCTTTGACATTAATGTAAATTATTTATATGGGTGGTGATTAATGTTTAATTTTTTTATTTTGATTGACTACTCCCTTTTACACTACACATCAAAAAAATTCAATCATTTTGAACAAATGTTAGTCGATTTATTGCCTTGCAATTTAATAAGTTTTCAATAATGGCAACTTCTTCATTTTTAATTTTTTATTTCTTAAACCAGATCGTATTAACGAGATTCTTTTAGCTCCTTAAATTTTGTCTAGCTCTTGAAAGCTGTTGATAATCTTGAAAACAATCCCCAAATAAGCTCTAAAAACGACAAAATCTCAAATTGAAGACCAAAAAAAAAAAGAGTTTTGAGCAGCCTTATAAACAAACTGCATCTATGTATAAGCATTGAGCTCTCCTAACTTTTGTCCAATTGATGATTGTTTTTGTTATTTTCTATTTAATGTTTTTTAAAAATTTTCTAATATTTTTGATGTTAGCAATTGTTGTGGTATGGGAATTTTAAATTGTGTATTTTTTTCTTGTATTTAATGCTATTTTTAGACTAAGGTAAACAAAAGATTTTTTTAAAGTTGTTGTTGTTGTTGTTGTTGATTTCAAGGTGTTTTTTTTTTTGTTTTGTTTTGTTCTTTCGAAATAAGCATAAACTTATGCTTTGTGATTTAGGCCTTTTTTAAAACCATTCTAGTGAGTCGTCTCGAAATCAATCTAGATACGGATAAATAAATTGATTTAAACATAAACAGATTACTAACGTGTATTTTTCAGACAAGAATTAATTTTTTTTAAAAAAAAAAAACCATTGAATCTTTGTAAAGAATTGATTTTCTTTTGTTTGTTGATGCTCAGTTTAAAAGTCGAGTTTCAACTTCCATGCATCTTTAAATTACCATTCGTATATTATTATTATTATAATCAGTTTATTGTCCTTATAACTATTTAAAACATTATACAAAGAAGACATTAATACAACAAGAAATAACCCTATTAGCGGGGTTGCGCTCGTATAAAAAGACAAGTCTTACCTCCGCTATTCAAGATCTACAACGATCTTCCTTCCCCTCTCTTCTTTCTTTTCCTTTATTATTTTTTAAAAAAACTCGGTTAATTGGTATCTAGCAGGCTAGAAATTAATTCAAACTCTACTTAATAATACTTGGTTTAGTAAACCTTTAGTGCCAAAATAGTGACCTAAATATTGATAGCTTTTTTGATAAATCGAGAAAATTTTTTTTTAAATCTGTTTTATAACCCGGGTTAATAATAGCTTGAGCAATTTTCTTTGACTAGATTAGTTTTGTTATCTAGATATAGTTCTAGATAAAATTTTAAATAGAACAGGCGTATATGTATTTATTTTATATATAGTTTGCGTGGTGGAGTATCTTGTTGTGGCAGAAATTGGAACCTACAATCTATTGCTCTGCTGCTTGAATGATTTCGTGTTATCCTGCACGGCTGATACCTATCGTGTTTAAAAACAACTATAAAAATATTTAATGATAAAAATTGACACACTTAAGAAAAAAAGCTTGTTCAAATAAGAAATTAAACAATTTTTTAAAATGATTACAAGTGTGTGTTATTTATAACACAAATGGCTACAATAAGTTTACATTTTTAGAATTGAAAGTAAAAAATTAAGAAAAACTTCTTGTTCTTACACCTAAATCAGGATTTTCTTAACACGATAAGTGATTTATGAGAAATTCGGAACCATAGAATGCAACAACCACTTTTTGCGCGTCAAAGAACGTTTCTTTGAGAGTCTCATCAAGAAACAAAATAATTTCCAATCAATGTTTTCTTAAGATAAATTTTGTTTCATGGGGGGGTTTTTTTTTATTTGTAGTTTTTATTAATGCAAGGACAATAAACAGATTTTAGTACTACTCATACAACAAAAAGTTATAATCCCACAACTTTGATGGCAATCATTCTTTTTTCTTTCTATTTTTTTTACAGTATGTGTGTGTGTGTGTGTATGTGTGTGTGTGTGTGTGTGTGTGTGTGTGTGTGTGTGTCAGGGTTTATACTGTCTGCTCTAATTCTCGTGATGGAAACTCACTCAAGACTTTATTGCTTAGAATTTTTTCTGAGTATTAAAAACTTTTTTTTACTAAAAAAAGCAGTTACTAGTTTTCTCACGCTTGCTGTTGAGTTTTTCGTGATTGTTCTAAGTGAAGTTTGCTTTCCTATAGGTTTTTTTTTTTTTTTGGATGCAAGAAACGTCTAGCCACTTTAATGTTTTTTTTTTTTGTTTTATTCGATTGAGTTCACAAGCTTTGTTTTATTGTGCGTAAAATTTTTTAAGACAATAAACTGAATGAAATTAAAAATTATGAAGTTCTCAGTAAATACGCGTCGTTTTCGGCTTTCAAAATACTTGTGGTGAATTGGTCCAATCATTTATTTTTAATATTATTACTGCTTTTTTTTTTTTTAAGCCTGTTGGAGTTCTCAAACTTGCCAATTTACAGATCTGACTGAAACCACCAGTGGTCACAGACATACCAGCTGTCATCAGACCAAGTACATGTGTATACGCGCGCATAGCTATACAGAACGATAAATAAAGCAGCCATTCGGATTTATTATTATGGAGTAATACAGAGAGAGAGAGAGAGAGAGAGAGAGAGAGAGAGAGAGAGAGGGTGTTGTTTCTAACAACCCACTCTTTGACTTAAAACCAAGAATCAGTAAACATTACATGTCCAAAAAAAAACAACAGAAAAATTAGGGTTGTTTAAAACCACAGGGTTGAAAGCTTAAAAAATTAAAAAAAAAAAACTTTTTAGTAGATTCGTGGAAATATACCAGCATTGATGATAAAACAGAGGCAGTATTAGTAGTCCCAGTTTTCCGGGGCGTATGTAAGATCAAACTTAAATTCAAAGTTTACCGGAATGAGATCAAAACTAAAATTTTTATTTTTTTTTTTTTTATTTTTTTATTTTTATTTTTTTTTATTTTTTTTTTTTTCCTTTACGATGGTTATTTAAAAATGCTTACTAAAACAAATCAACAACTCAAGTTTTCAGTCAAGTTCCAACTCATTCTTATTGTCCACAGTTCCTCTAAGTCCCCCAAAAAAATTTTTTTTTTACCATAGTCTGTTTTATGTTAATTCGGCTTTTGCGGAGAAACTATCGATTTCGGGCCGAATGGGATGAAAAAAAAAAAAAAAAAAGAATTTAAAATTTTTTTGTTTTCTACGGCAAGTCACTAGACCACTTCGTGGCTGTCACTGAAACTGTCCACATAATAAGCCGTTACTAAATTTTTTTTTTTGTTAAAGTGTGACCCCCACGGCACTTCCCAAAAGGTCTCTTGTGCAGATAACGGAAACATCAAGTTGCTGCTTGAATTATTTTTCACATGACATTCGCTATATTGTTCTCATTATTACTAATAATGGCAATATTATTAATATTATTATTGCAATTAGAATTCTTGGTCTGACCCACATCATACCAGAAACACATTAGCCTAAAGGCGCGAGAAGAAAAGAAAAATAATTAAAAGCTTGTATTACAATTTAGCAAAACAACCGAGTTTTCTCTGTTGTGATTTAACCAAAAAAAAAAAAAAAAAAAAAAAACCTTTTTAAAAAGTAAAAATTTATCTTTTTAACAGAAACAATTCCTGATACAATTACAGTACAAGAATTTCAAAAGCCATGATTCAATATTGATCTGTTATTATCGTAATTTGAGCACTAAAGATTTTTTTCCAATTCACAACGGTCCATTTAGGCGCATTAAAAGTTTAATTGTGAAGAGCAATCCCAAAGTCCAAACATACCGTGATATGACCTCAAAGCAAGTCATGGTGATACGACAAAGACAGTCATACTGATTTTTGTGTTGGGTTTAGTTGTAACTTTAAAGCAGATGACCATTTTCAAACATTATAACACTGGCATTAATGAATTTTTTTTTTTTCTTCTTCTTCTTCTTCAAAATTAGCGATATTGTTGATTTGACTGAAGGAATCGGCAAATGAAGAACATCCGAAATGCCGGAAGTGATAACCATGAGCCTGTAGTTGCTAGTGTACTATCCATTCCCCGTATCTCCCTCTTATGGTATCATTTAGATTTTAATCATTGCTTTAGAGTTGTCATCGAACTTCAGACAAAACTTTTTTTTTTTTAAAAAAAATGGAAAGTAAATAATAGAGACGGAAGAGGTCTGGTCAATTCACTTACTTGTTGTTAGTGAGACACCCAAAATCATCAACAAAAAAAATTTTGTTGTTGATATTGTTGTTTTTCTTGGCAAAATCAAAGTTATTTACGTCAGTCCCCCAAAACAAGACAAAAAAAAAAGCCTCCATGATAATTAAAAAAAAACCCTTCTTACTGTAACTGGTCAATAACACTAACAATGAAAAGTAAAAAAAAAAAAAATACTCTAAAGATCCTTTTTCTAAATGCTAAAATTTGAATTCAAAAAAAAAAATAAGGTGGCGGTTTTCCGGCATTTGAGCAACTTGAGAAATGTTTAAGCACTCAAGGAATTAGAAGCAACAAAAACAACAACAATAGCAACAATAACCCTCACTTTTGGAGTGCTGCCATGTAGTAATATAAAAGAAAGGAAAAAAAAGGGATAACAGTTGACAAAATTAAGTTTAAATGTAGAAGAAATTTTTTTAAAGCTCGGCTAGCACCTACTTGAATGGGATTGTGCTGTTAAAAAAATTAACAACAACAAAAACAACATCTTCATTTGCAGTAGCAATTTTCACCCACAGTTGTGACTGTTAATGCGTATATTCTATGTGTTCCATGCTACTCTTTATTTCAACTATGTAATTATAAAAGAAAATGCCTAGCCAACTATGTATATGGTCAACCATCTAAAAGTACCATTGCTGGGCCGCTCCAACAAAATTGGAACCAAAAAAACTTAAAAGAAATTAAAAAAAATAAAATTCCCCCAGTGTGTTTCTGTCTGGTTTGAACGCTAGAATCTTTTTTTTTTTTTTATTTTTCCTGCACCGGGATCTGGTTGACATTTCTCGGTGTTTCTTATTTCCGGGAAAAAACAACAACAACAAACAGAATAATCTTAGCTCAGTCAGGCAACAACAAAGAATCAAATTAAGCAATTCTGAAAATGGATTTTGTCTTTGGTAAACCCGTGTATGTGTATATCTGATTATAACTTCAAAATACTTTTGAAGTTCGGGCCTTACTCTGAAAGCTTTTTTTTTTTTTTTTTTTTTTTTTTTTTTTTTTTTTTTTTTTTCAGTCAGTTTTCTGCAGTTTTTTTTTTAAACATCTTTCATTTCTCATCGTTTAATTTCTTTCTCCTTCTCTTTTTCCTCTACCTTCTTTGCTTCAATTTGCTTTTTTCTTTTTTTTACTTCAACAGTTTGCGTGGTTACGTCTTTCTTGTTTTCAGTTGTAGTGCTATCTCCGTTCCGCTTGGCCCTACAACCGAACGAAATCAGTGGCAGTTGCCATCTCTCTCTCTCCCACAAATCAATTTTTTTATTGTTTAATTTTTCCAACCTTCCAACGGTCTCACTCTTGTCGGTGATCAACTTCTTTTCTCCCGCTCGCGCTAATGTCGACATTTAATGTAAAACAGGAATCACAGGAGCAGCAGCAGAAGCAGCAGCGGCCAATAAAGACAGTTAGAACTGTATCTCGACGCGCATGCTTGAACTGCCGGGAGCGCAAAATTAAATGCGATGGCGTTGAAGTCTGTCGAAACTGCAAACAGCTAGGCCTCGAGTGTATCTTTGTAAAGTCGCACCGGGGAGGTAGACGGAGCAGGATTAAACCTCCAGCTCAGCAACAGCAGGTCCTGACTTTAGAGCAAAACCAGCTACCACAAAATTCTAAGCAGCCACCACCACCATTACTACAACAACCACAACAACCACAACAATTACAACAACCACAACAACCACAACAATTACAACAACCACAACAACTACAACTACAACTACCACAGCAACAACAATCACCACTACTTCAACAGTCACCGCCGCAAAGACAGCACTATCAACCTCCACCTCCGCTACAGACGATTGTTTCGCCCAGCGTTCCACAATCGACCTACACAACTTTTGACAGAAATCTCAAAGTTACCGCGCCCTCGAATGATGCGTTAGTGATACCTAATATTTCTCCCTTTCAAGTCCTAAATCCGCCACTAGGCCCTTCGAACTCTTCACAGATTGTGTTTAACAATATTAATAATATAAATGAGGGTACTAACCAGAACAACGGTGATACAAGTTTCTCTTCACACAACCTCTCGCAGCCACAGCAACTAAATCAGAATCAAAAGTTTTTCTTAAATACAAGTGACGACCAACAGATTCAACCGCCGCTAAAACGACCTAAAATTCAGTCCGACAACGAAGTCTTAAGGCAGGGAATTATTCAAGGCAAGTACCAAATAATATGGTTCTATTTTAATATCATATCAATTCACAAAAATTTTTTTTAATCTTTTTTCTCATTCTAACAAGTTTTACCTGGAATTTGGTTGTTTCAGAACTTCAATCCTCCATAAACAACTTACAAATCCAAATCAACCAGCTTAATAAATTTAGTGTCGCTCCCGGTCTTGTATCAACGTTTTCTTCAATTCCCGTTTTTGATGCGGCTCCTATAACGCCATCAAAAGCCCGCCCCTGGTGGGAAATTCCGGGCGCTCAGGCTTACGAGTTTGACATGCCGTCGCCTGAAATTGTGTCCTTTCTCATTGATCTCTACTACGAATATTTCCACCCGAACCACTCATTTCTGCTACCCAAAAAATTTGTAGTTGGCCGTATTGCGCTCAACAGCGAGTATCCCGTGTTTTTCGCAATGTTCTCTGTGTCGTGCCGCTTTCTTAACACTGACCCGGAAAAATGCGAACGGGTGAATATCCACCAGTACCACAAAGATCCCATGTACTGGGCCCATTTGTTTGACAAGCACCGCGCATGTCTCGAGACCGCTCCACTAATAAAAGGCTTGCTTCTCATAGGTCTGTCGTTCTCGAGTGGCAAAAATAACAAAAAGTCGCTTGAAATAGCAGATCAAATTTTTGAACTGTGTCGGTGGAACAATTTTGATCGCCGCTTTTCGCGCAACTCGGAAGTGGCCAATGTCACAGGTTCTAGTATCATTGATTCATTCAGCAAGACACAATTGGTGTACCGCGAGAGTTTAATTCGTACCGTGTGGGAGGTTTGGAAATTTCGCGTGCAAGTTGCTATTTTCAATGATGACCCAGACATGTTGCCACCGTTCAACGGTGACAAGTGTTTACCTGTGTCAGATCTGATTTACGAAAATGAACTCAAGGGTTGGAAGTTTACGCGGTTTTTCTGGTCAGATCTTGATGCTGAACTGCTCAACGGGGATACAGAGATCACTAGTAACGGCGGAAGAGCCAACAGCGTAACAGATGACACCTCAAACGGCACATCGTCGCCGTCAAACTCTTTTTTTAGCAAGAGCTTTTTAAATTTGTCTAATCTGTCGCTTGAGGAACGGGAGTACACTATCTACTCCGGCTCGTGCATGAGCATTGTATGTGTTAATCTGCTTTCTCTTGTGTTTAAGCACCACCGGACCATGAACCAATCGACACTGGGCGTGCTTGAAAACCGCCTGCGCATGCTTTACGCCAAGCTGCCGCCCGTAGATAAGTGCCGCGATTACAAGGGCTGTTACCTGATCTCACACGAGGCCTTGTACGCCGCTGCGTTTATTCTACATCAAGAGCGTGCGCTCTCGTTCATGGCGTTTTTGCGCAAGAACATAAAGATTCCCAGTGCGAATGTGGGCGAGCTTAGTAGCAGCGGACCCTCAGGAATTCAGATACGAGATGCTGCATATCTTCGTAGTATTCTCAAGACGCATGAAGAGCACTCTAATGAAACATGTCGCTCGTACATTGTGTGTCAATGGGCGGCCCACTGTCTGTTTAAGTTGCTCAACGGGCAATCTCTCAACAACCAGCGACTATACGATTACTGGAAACACCTCTCCCCCGTAACAGGGTATCTGCTACAGCATGCTATCACAGTCGTTGCTAGTGATCTTGTGATGCAAACGGTGTCGCGCGCTATTGAGGGCAAGCAGAACGTGACCCGAACAGTTGTTGAGAACCACCTCGAGTACCCCACGTTTACGTTTGCTGAGTCGCCAGCGTCTTCCATGTCTTCAGAGATGAGGTATGGTGCGGCTGACTACGCCGTCAACGGTAATAAACAACAACAACAACAAAATGATACGTCTGTTCTAAGTAGCGCCGACGCTGATTTTTCAGGGCCTTTAGTGGCACGCTACGGTGCTGTCGAGGACGTTTCTGACAAACTACGGTTGTTTGAAACTATGGAGGAGGTCATGGGCACGGTCTGGGAGAAAATTAAAGATAGCCGCGAAACCACAGAGTGGATTCTTGGCCATGCTTTCAATTACGAACATTAGAAAGTGCAAAAAAAAAATAAAATAAAAGTTGTCGGGGTTTGAACAACCACCAAACTGGTTTTTTTTTTTTTTCCAAAAATTTTTTTTTACTAAAACGGACACTTTTAAGAAAACAACAATAACTTAAAGAGAATTAAGGGGGGAGAGATATAGAGAGACCAGCAAGACTGACAGACTATTTAACGCCAAATAAAATTTTTCACCACACTATAAACCAGATAAACTTACTCAGTAACAACAAACACACACACAATTTTTTTTGAACTTTTTAAAAAAAAAAAATTTTAATTGTAAATTTTTTTTAAACAGGGTCTGCATGTAGACATGTTAACAAAAATGCATGGGCAAACAGTCTAGAGAAAAAAAAAAAAAAAAAAAAAAAAAAAAAAAAAAAAAAAAAAAATTTACAGTACGAATTAATTCGTGCAGTGTATGTAAGATAACACTCTTCCCCTATGCCAAAAATTAAACGTGTATACTTTATGTTCATGGTGGAAAAAAAATTTAAACAAAAAAAAACACAAGGCTAGCGACAGTGTTTCGTTGTTTTTTTTTAAATTTATAATTCAAAATAAAACACACAAACATACATACAAATGCGCGCGCTGTCTCTACCTTTTTTAATATTAATTTTTTTAATTTTTTCGATTTTTTAATTTTTTTTTTTTTTTTTTTTTTTGAATATTGTTTTGAAACTTTCAAACATAAGCAGATTGGCAGTCAACAAATAATTTTTTTTTAATTTTTTTTATTTAATTTTTTTTCCTTTCAAATTATTTTACATTTTTAGTAAGATTAGGATTAGGATTAGGATTAGGATTAGGATTAGGATTAGGATTAGGATTAGGATTAGGATTAGGATTAGGATTAGGATTAGGATTAGGATTAGGATTAGGATTAGGATTAGGATTAGGATTAGGATTAGGATTAGG